>JAQIXS010000661.1:0-41100 GCA_034700785.1 Rossiulus vilnensis | reverse complement strand
CGTCTCGCTCTCAATGAGTCCCAATTTAAAGATCCAACATGAAGTGTATTGAATGATACATTTCAAAACGCATTGATACTTTTGAAATGCAACTGGGCAGTTGACTTTATGTGAAAATTTGCCTAAATCCACTTGTATTTTTTGATGCATTTATTAGAATACATTGTTTTTACTTGCGGGAAATTTGGTGTCAGTAGCCGTGATTATGATAATTTTCTATATTTTCCAAATAACTGCTTCACCGATATAACGAAAACATGTTTATCTAAAGAAACCCATACATGTTTATGCAATCGCGTATCAGACTTTTTTAAAAAAACGTTTCATCAAGGTAATTCGAGGTTTTAACCTTTTATATAAACTAGTTGCAGTTTATAGACGTCGTGGAACGTCTTAATTTATAGACATCAACCAGTAAATTGATAGTTATTCATTAAAAATGTAGCCTGGCAAGATTGATTTTCAACCAAACACTTTAATATCTCGAAAATGTTTCTAGTTGTCATTATAGGAAACAAATCTTGCTTTTTCCGATCTTACAATCACTTTTTCAGTAATCAGTATGTATTTGAGAAGAATCTTATTGTGATGTTTGTCAAGCTAATGTTAAGAGGCGTTTTGATGATGCATTTCATTGCAAGGATTTTAACGTCGATGGTGTATCAACCACACGTAAATGGCCTGTGGGTATTATTTTCTCTTTTCTTGTGAATAATAGAGATGGAGATGGTGTGCACACTTTAACCGTGCGTATGATTCGTAACCTTTGCTTTTCAACTTTTGGCCCTAGCAGCGCCCCCTCGTGTCCGCTTTCTTCGTACGCATTCACGTGTAATAACAAGTTTGGCGTTGCCATATTTGTTTGCCTGGCTGCTCATTCGTCTGTCAAAAACTACCTTCAGGGCTTTCCAACTGTGGATTTTTCCATCTATCCGGAGCATTCATCCGGTAACAGCTTGGGTGACTTGGCTGGTTGCAAAAATACACATGTTGGCCTAAATTTATTTGTTTGCTGTCTATATTGATTTTTGTTTCGGGGAATCTAAAAACCGAGTGGAAAAAAATTCCGGGAAACAAGTGTGTGTAATAAGCTACCCCCCGAATATGAAGTGGGATTGTTATGACCTATTGAGAATTGGCTCGACAAAAAAAGGGGGGAAATTGAAAGAAAAAAATAGCGTATAAATATAATTCCCCGTAATGAAAACCTGCTGGAGCGTGCCTTCCACCGCCCATTATCGGCCATTATTTTTAAAATAAAACGCCTTTTGGAAAAAACGTGCAATTCCTTGGGGTGAAATGAAGCAAATGTATTTACTTTAAGAACCCCCTGATGCTTGGTTTCACATCATGGTAGGAAAGCTATAGTGTGAAGCCTCATCCAGGGGCAACCCTGTAGGCAGCTTTCACTGAATAACAGATGAGCTATCAGTGTTTGCCTCCAATAGGGGCGTGTTTTATTTTTATCTTAGGGCTATTTACGAAGCAATTTTTCTGTTTCAGAAGGTATAACAGAGCTAAATCGTGGCTAACTGTGCTATTCAGAAAATAAAGAATGTCTTTGAATAATTCTTACGTTTTGATTTAGTTCCTTTGAATATCTTCAATTAGGATAAATATACCGCTACGCTTAAACACAAACAGAAAAATAAACACTAATGCTACCATTAAGTACCAATCACGTTTTCCTACAAATTTAAAAAACGTAAAATTCCGCTATTTTACTTACCAGTAATATGCATGCATGCTTACCAACAATAAACAAGCATTGACGGCTGATGTCTATCTTAAACCGCGTCCTTTTTATTTCAATTATCTAATGGAAATAATTGTTTTTCATGTAACTAGAAACACACATGTACACTTATGTTTGTTTTCTATGTCAGGTTAACGAGGTATTGTTAAAAGTACGGTTTATTAAAAAAGTTTGATGTACCTAGAAACAAAACACGAAGTTTGCATCATATGACACTTAGCCAATATCGCAGTCATGAATTCAGTTGTGCTACTCGAACTGCTTTACTGCTAGTGAAAATTAATATTTTATGATAGTGCTAAACCGGTTTGGCTGAAAATCGCACACAAATTAATTAGGTAATTGTTAAAATTGGCTTGAACGGTTTTGAATTTGGTGAAACGTTCTCGTTTTTATGTTAAGAACCAATGTTTCGATCTGTTTCAATTCACGAATATCACCAACCTGGGTATCATAAATGCATTAGGAAAGCAAAATTTGTTATGAATTTGTTATAAGCGGAAATTACCTTAACTGCTGAATCAAGCCGAATTGATGTTTGTCTGCTTTTTAAACTGCTATATTGCCGTGAATTTCGCTTTTGCGTGTGGCAGAATAAATGTGATATATCTCCACCAACGTGTTTAGCTAGTTATTTAAGCAATTGCTTGAATGGCTTTTTGTTAATATCGATTAGTAGCGCAGTTTCTCTTCCCTAATTTATGGTTTTCGCTTGAAATTAGTTTGGGTGTAAATCACGTCCTGTCACGTGGAAAAGCATTGTTTAAACATGGTGCGCTATAATGTGTAGACAGACGATGTGTGCATTAGCAGAAATTTACCATGGCCCCCTGAAGTGTGTAAGAAACTCGGCTTATTTGCTGGAAAATATGCCAAGCGATGTAAACTTTATATGGTTCGTGTTTTCCAGACTCAATGCCCAAAGGACGATGTATTGGTCGGGGTGTAAAAGGCCAATTTTGATATAAATAACTTCGGCCTGGTTCATATAATCGAGTGAATCAAGAAAATAAATTAAGATAAAAGTGCATTGACTGATCTGTTAGCATTTTGGGGCTGTGTAAAAGCATTTATCACATTTTGGCTAGACATGACAACCGACATTCTAAATCCGGATTACAGAAGCTGGGCTCTATTTTCAGTTTTGATATTGGGGTAGCTGGTCAAATATTTGCATTCGTGTTGATGGCTTGAAATAGCTAGCTTAAATTTTAGGTTGATTTAAGTTCTTTTGGCAACATATTTCATAGCTTCATGAAACCTAGATGCTAACTAAATATATGGTATGTCTATATGAACTTATTTACCTACATGTATATTTGTTTGTAAACAATGGGTATAAACTTCACTCTTTAAAATTATGAACTATTTTAGTTTAAACGTTTATTTCATATATGTTTATAAAAATATTTTACTCGACAAATGTAACCGAAAATTCTTTTGAAAACATTCGAACTAATATGTATATTGTGGATGATGTGGAAAAGTACTCGACATTTTCCTTTAATTATTTTTATATTAAAACATTCATTTCAAATTCTTAAAGATGTACCTACCACTATGGTATATTTTGAAATAACGTGTATTAAAAATAAATTTATTGACCCATATTAGCATTTTACCATTTTAATCCTGGTTTTATTTCTCAGATATCGTCGCCTACTTATCTTAACTATGAAACCCTCCATATGTTTGTTAATTTAAAAATGCATTTCTTATGATAACCATAATATATATTTTGATATGTATCTTATCATACATGATATCTAAAACAATTTACCTATGCATTGTTTTCAAATTTGGTCATTCATAGTTTACTGGAAACATTTCTATTGAATATTTCCACTAATGAACAATTTCTTCTCTAGTATTATTACAAGCCGAATTGATTTTTTAAATTAAATTTAACGTTATGATCTTTTCACCTTTTTATTTCGTGATTTCAATATTCTTAAGAAAACAATTTTTTTAGCAAACATCTTATCAAGACTGTCTATGCATTGCCTCATCTTCACGACCCCATTGATATAAATCTTAGTTCTAGCTATAGCACTTTCAATTTTCTCACCAAATTTAGGGGAGCAACTAAGTGAATTTGTACGTGACCTTATTAACGAACAGCGTTTTTCATTGGCTTTTCCTTTGCTAACTCACAATTTTCTTTCCATTTAACAAGTGGCAACAAAAACGAACTTTCTGGATCCAATTAATGGAGATTGTTCCCATTTCAAACAGAAATCCATGTGCATCAATTGTTAAGCCCAGGAATTCATCAAATTTAGCAGCTTTAGTATGGCAAATATATGAATTGTTATATTTATGTGTATATTCGAATGTAGTCTGCCAATTAAGCAGACTTTTTTCATACAAAGCATTTCCAGGCTGTGCTTAAATTTCTGACAGATTGTGTTAAGAATATGTCGATCAAATTATTATTTGGAGAAACTGAATAGTTAGTAAATAATGATTTCGAAAGAAGCGATGAATTTGGATGCATCCTGTGATTATCTCGTCCATGCTAGCAATGTATTTTCCATTTATTATGATAATTATAACAAACTCATGAATGATACAGTAAACACACATTAATTCATACATGTAATATGAATATTAGGTCGGCGCCACAAATGGAATATTAAATTGCGCACAATTATGCGAATATCAATTAAAAGTTTTGTTATTAACATAATGGCGATTTCTAGAAAAAAAGCAACTCATTGTTTTGGATAATGCGGCTTAAATTTCATCAGTTTTTTTTTTCTAAAACAATAGTCCTCTGTATTAAAAGCAGGGTTGGTAGTAAATGCTTTCAATCTTTGACATAAATTGTTCGGTTTAATTGTGTTACGTAAAAACCTTTTAACAGCCGTCCAATTTGCAAATATCATTCGAGCAAGAAATTGTTTACGAAATTTGAAATTAATTTCATTGGAGCGAATCCATTAACAATAAACGTAAATGTACGATTCATGTAATATACAATGTTTATAAAAATTATCTTAAGCTCAATATACATGTAAATAATCAACAGCATTTGTATATCTTGTTATATCTTGCGCTATGCAATTTGAAATAACGTATCTTTTTCAGATGCTTCGATTTTCTTTTCGTAATCATGAAATTTTTATTGACTCGATTTAAACATGCATTGAATTTCGAAAATCGGTTTTTTTGTTTGCCCCCTTGAAGTTGACATGAGGGCAAATCACACATTCAAACCACGCGTTCAATTGTTGAGGGGTGGGCAGAGGTCAAAGATCAGATAGGTTCAACAACACTATTGTATTTTTTATGACCCTTTCACTATTTATCACTCGAAATGTTTTGGTGTAGATATTTTCTGGTGGAGAAAAAAAATGGACACATTTCTCATGTCTTTTGTTCGAGGAAAAGGGGGAGCTTAGGGTACAAAAAAATCCCAGGCTTTCCTTTTTACAAAAGTATAATTCAAAGCGATTTAGGCATGATTTGAACCTTAGTAAGAGAGACTTTTACACAAAATAGCCCAATTTGTCATTTTCCATGCCAGTGACAGTGATCACCCATATTCAAATTTTCAAGAGTTCAGATTCAGACAATGACATTTCAGGGTTTTTTTATTCAGTCTACATTTGTCTTTTATACATGCTTAATATGAGTTCAATGTTTCTTGTCTTTTTCTTTTGCTATTTTACATTTCATCTCTGTTTTATGATTTCATTGATTTTTTTTCCTATCCTGACTTCTGCAGTCGAACAAACTGTTTAGTAATACAAACCTTAATACCATATACATGTACAATTGTATGTGCATTTCTAATACGCTCTATGACAAGAAACATGCTTCGTTTTTGTCATTTTTTCAAACGTTTTGTATAAAAAAATATTGCAAAAATAATTTTGGGAATTGTTTGCAATATTCTGTTTTTGGTTAAAAACGTTTTCTTATAATCGTTTAAAGGTTGTTTACTTGTAGACCACTAAAGTTATTTAGGCTACTGAATTTCAAAATACATGTACAATTTTTTGAACGAAACAAAATTTCCAATTGTTCATTTAAAAAAAGAATTAATTAGAATATTGTTCAATGATTGTGAAAATCTATTTTCAATTTATTTAGATCAGGTATATAGTTTAAAAATAATAATACGCAAATTTATGCAAATTTTAAAACATGATTTAAATTTACAGGAAAATGTGGAAAAGTTATACAAAAATTCTTTAAATTCCAAATATAAAGCTCATTATTGACACACTCAAGCCATCGCTAACGTTGCTTGCTACAGTTGATTTTTTTATAAATTTACGTTAACATTGTTTTAATATTTTTTTTTTTCGTTTAAATTTGAAAATTTGTTCAAACTTTGGTCATTCTACTTAGCAACATTTGAAAGTGTTTGTATATGCAGGTGGTTACACTTTAATTTTCAGTGCCAAATATATATTTTATTTAAAAAACAAGCTTGAAATCTGAATTTCGTAAACCTTAGGGTATCGTGCAAATTTGAGCAATTATACGCAATATCTATTTCAAAAATTTAAAATAAAAAATGAACTGTTACAAAAAGCATTAACGACGAATTAAGCGTTTCAATAATTTTACTCGAAATAAAGGTAATTGTTGCTTATTAAAACCCATATTTTCAGGCATTTTTACAACTTCCTACGCGTTTTTTTCTGCAAATTCAAGGCGCAGTTATGTTTATTTCAAACCGCTTAATTTTTTTTAAAAAAATAGAAAGGGCACAACAGTATAACCTGATCGTAATTATTTCAAAGCAATTTCCAGCATCACTAGTTTCAAATTAAATTCACACATGGGCATTCCACGATATCGTCTTTAACAATAGGCCATTTCATTTCTTAGATAAATTTTTAATGCGTTTCTGATTTCAAGCAGGAATTTGTGTTTTAAAACGTCACAGCAAATAGCAGTCTTCGCTTTGGGATCTGTTCAGTGACCTTTGCACTTTTCCCGATTGGCTTCGGGGGTCTTGTTCATAAACCTATTTTCGTTACGAGATCTATAATAAGAAAGAGGCGAAGCCGCTTTTGCCGCTCGGTTGCAGGGTTGATGGAGCCATAGAAAACATTGATTTTCAGTTAGGATATTTTAAGCATCTCCGCCTGTGTTTTGTCCGGAATGTTGACTAGATATTTCGTTGTTTTCGAGGCATAGCTACTCCCTTTTTTTAAAGAGGAAAATAAAATATACCAAAAAAAAAAAAAAAGAACGGCGGTGCCTCTGTTACGGTTGAGGGGTAAGGGTCCCAAACCCCCTATCCCTCCGCCTCTAGAAATAAAATACAAAATAAAAATCCCGGATTTAACGCATTGCTTGCATTCTGGAAACCAATCCTCGTCGACGATAACAATAGAAAATGGGGATTATTTTTCCGCCTGCTTACCGTCGAAGATCTCTAGGCCACACAGACGCATCCCACAGGACCGATGGAAGCGGCAATTGCCATGCAAATATCTGATTTGAACCGGGGATAAGCTTGAATTTCAAAACTCGAAATCGCTATCGGGAACGGTGAGAAATTCTTCCGGCCCTTTGACCTCCGCTAAATCACCTTTTTATCTTTTGTCTGGGGCGATTTTGGGTGCGCGTAATTAAAAGACAGATATTATGGGCCTCGACTGGGAAATGCAATGCCAGCATTAATTCGTGTTCAAGTTGCAAATTTCATGCCGGAAGTCTTCGTGTTAATGTGGCACATGCGCAACGAACGTATTGGTGAAAACGTACATTATAAATATATCGGTAATGTATTTTCAGAATGTTCAGAATGTAAAACACTTAGGCCTAATTAAAATAATCATTATTGTGAATACGTCGTTCAAGAGTACGTGTATATTTACGCAAGAAATCTCACAGTATTCTGATAGCCTTTTTGGTCTTGGTCTTTTTTGTTTGATTCCTGCCAGAAGTTTTTTTTATAAATATAGATATATGTTGCATATATTTTACAAATATATTCTCCACGTATTTTGTTTCCATATGGGGTGCTATACACGTATTTCAAAGACAATATCGACATGTTTTAGCTAAAGTTTTTGAAGATCCCTAGGCCTGATGATATCTTGTGAAAACGTAGAATTAAAATAATTCGGATGTATGATTTGTTTTTTATAATCAATTATACAAATCTTGAACAATGCATTTCATTCTTTGTTTTCAATATATTCACAATAAGCAATTTTCTGTTTATGTGTTTTCATAAAATATTCTGAAAATATATTACACTTTACATGTAACATATATTATAATATATTACAAATTCATTGGTAATTTTTATCAATATATTTGTAATATATTATTAATATTTTACCCCTATGTGACATGTAAAGTGTACTCGAAGTGACTTACATGTATGTACTAACATGTACTTCTAATTGACTTGAATCAAGAGTATCACAATGAAAGTGTTCGGTAAACATTTCTTGCATTACATGCATTAACTTGATTACATATTCCATCTGCTAGATGTCAATTGTATATATCCCATAACTGGCCGTATATGAGTAAGATATGACCATATGTTGTCATCACAAGGTATTCCAATGTTAGATAAAGCCATATATGACTGCATACTTGGCCATATGTGGAAAATATTACCTATTAAATTTCATTCAACTGTAAATTTAGAGCTGAAAACAAAGCAGCATTACTATAAAAACTGAACTTCATTTTCTTGCATTCTTTGCTTTGCTTAACATTGCCTGGGGATATTGTTTTTTGCTAATTTAGAATATGTAGTTTGGAATCGAACCTGTAGTTATGTTTGGTTTTTTAAATTATACATTCATAAGTATCCCCCTAGCTACGAAGTTGCAATGCAAATGTGACCTAGCATGCATATTTATTTTTTTATTATACATGTACTTTAAGCAAATGTAATAGAAGCCAATATCATACTGTACCCCTTATTATACTGTACATGTATATTCCAGCTATATTGCTTGTACAGGTATATCCAGTGCATATTGAGATAAGTACAATGTGATCATATCTGTAAATTGGATGACTTACATGGCCATATGGGTCCATTTGTGGTCAATTTATTATCTAACCATGCATGGAAAACGTTATGTCCATACCAGGCCCATATTTACTTTTTCCACCCGGTATGTCAACCCTCGGTTTTGACCCCTACTTGACAGGGATTTTAATCACACGAGGCACATCAGCCACTTGTAAATTTGTTTTAATGAAATATCAGTACCACGTGTCTAGTATTTCTGTTCCTTACCTCCAGTTTCCATATCACCTTTATCAAACTGCTTTAAAAATACGATACTAGCCACAGTCTTTCGTTTCCTAAGGACCGGTTGCACCAACAAAAGTTAAACTAAAACCTAAGTAAACCTCTAGTTAACCAAGGAAAAGCAGGTTAACCATGGTTTGGCGTTAACCTAGCTAATGGAAATCTTGGAAAACCTTGAAAACTCAGGAAATTTTGAAATGAAACCTAAAAGTTTTCAATATCAATTTATTTTGTATTTTTGGATGTCTTAAATTTAGCATAAAAATGATTTAAATAATAAAATTTCACCATTTCCAATGATGATTTTTTTGTGAAATGATTTCCAAACATTTTTAATGTGGCACTTGCTACCGCAATTAAAACTAGTCATTGAATTATTTTTATGAACCTGGAAAAATGAGAACACGACCTTATAAAACCTGGAAAACTCAGGGAATTCTGTTTCCGGAAATCAGTAGTGAACCTTGTAATAGGCAAGGTTAACCTAAGGTTTGTAATTTAGTAAATATTTCCCAGAATTCCTAGCACCAACAGGCTATCTCCATGTTTACTTTAGCTTGGGTTCAAAATCCCTGTAGTAAAATGGTGCAACAAAAACCTATTAACCTTTAAGTTAACTTGTTGTTAAGGTAACCCCAGGTTATCTAACCTTTCATTTAACCTACAATGGTGCAATCGGCCCTCAGCGCTTATTGTTATTGTTTGATAGACCTCACATTTTTTTATTTGTTTTTCTCAGTAGAACTCAATTTTGATATCTTAACATTGGTGATTTCTTCACATCTTCAAAGGAAAAAAAACGTAAAAAGTTATGAACATGGTATGGATTTTTTTTTGCTTTGACCCGTCTTCCTTAATGAATATTTCATTTTTGGACTTGTCTTAAACGCCATCAAGATGCGGAGCCTCGAAGTCTTGACGTCATCCCGCGTATCTTAATTTTGTTGAAGATGAAAAAAAGCCATATTCCGTCACCGGAAATTCAACGTCTGGCAGCCAGGGCAATTGAATTTCATATGCTTTCAAACAAGCTTTCAAACTAATTACTAAAGTACGTTAATGGCGAGATAGGCGCTAGCTTTAAATTCGGCTCTTAGTTTTTAGGGGGAAGTCAAAAGATGGCCCCGTTTTACTAAGGGGCACCGAGCGCACTTTGCAACAGTTTTAATTAAATAAAAATTGGAGAGAGAGAGAGAGAGGCTGCCAAGAAAACTGTTAAGGTTCGTGTCGGTAAATTAGCGTCTCTAAAATGCACCAAGGTTTAAAACGGAGGCGTCAAAGACGACGTAATCTGCAAGAGTTGAACGGCTTCTGTTTTAAGGTTTTGACTCTTCGTCATGAGGCGAACATTAAATACTTTATATAAATTTTAGGTGCTCGTCTCACCGAATGGCGGAAAAAAAATACCAAAAGCAATTAACGAAACGAGGTACGGAAAGCGTGGCTATTCACTGCCACTCATCTTACTGGTGGTTAAGGGGCAGACACAGGCCTGTTTCTGCCCATTTTTGAGGTTACGGTAGTCAATCCCCAGAGAAAAGACCAGTATGGGATTCTATACTGATAGGATTCTATACTAATTTCCTATACATGTATGTTTAGTCCTTTTTTGGACTGCTGATATCAGTATGCTTAGTGATATCACTACGTTTTTCACTAATGTCAGTATATTTGTACTGATACTGATATCTACTGTACTGAGTTAGGTTAGGGTTAACCCTAAGTTATGATTTATGATAATGATCCTTTAAGTTATGAGACTAGTCTCATGTCTCATAAAAAATGCCCCCTTAAGCAATGGGATCCCATTAAGTTTTTACTCGGTTTCATTAATCTCATAATAATGTCTCATTAATCCCATTATAATGTCTCATTAATCCCATTAGTACCATTGGATTTTTCTATGGAGCCGTAAGGGACATTTTCATCAGTATAATTAGTACAGTAGATATCAGTAGAAATATTCTGGTCATATGTTGATACTAGTAAAACTGTAGTTATATCATTAAGCATACAGCATATCAGCAGTCACTTTTGGTTCCAGTGGTAGATAACGGATTGGAAGCGTAGTCCGTGAACGTATTCGCAATTTTGTTTGTGAATTTTAAACAATCGATTCCCGGTGCATACCACCTGCGATAGTTATTCCTTAACTATTTTAACGGAATTAACTGATTTTAAAGGGAGCACTATCTAGATTGCAATCCGGATCTGCTCTTGCTGATTCTATGTGATATCCGCATCACAAATTTTTTTTTTGCGTTCAGTGAAAGCTGCCAAATTTTACACCGGTTTAACGTTAAAAAAATTCAAGCTTTCAAATTCAGGCCGTTCCCAAATGCGTTTCTTCGGTGTCCTTGCGTCGTAGATATTTTAATAGAAATAAATCTTTGTGTGCCTGCAAGCAGTCCATGGACCCATCTACTTAGCAAACCCATTGTTCAAGATCAAATTAGAAGGGCGGCTTAAGAAACGAATTAGACTTTGGGTAGGAATTAATTCCGCATAAAACGCATTTCTTTTCGTTTCTTTCCCAATCGAGAAGACGTATTGTTTTTTTTTTCTTTGTTTTTTTTCGGGCAAGCGTCACTTTAGTCACGCTTAACCATCAGGCCGCAAATTCATCGTTACTTGCCAAATAAATGAAGTGGCAAGCAATGGCCGATCTATAAAACTCCTGTGTGTGCTGAGGTGGGTGCCAGAGTGTGCTTGATGGATTACTCCATAGGTAATCGTGTTAGTGACAGCAACGTTGTAAATGATATCTTCCCAATGGATAAGCTAATAGAGAAATCATGGTCGGGATAGGGTGGACACTGTAAGCGGAGGTGGGCGAGGGTGAGGGGTGGGGTGGGCGACTTGATGCATCTGTCGAGGAGGATCCGAACAGACAAAAGGACTTCCTCAGGATAGATAAAACCCCCTTAAGCTCGACTGGAGACCCGAACTCGCTCTGTCATTTAACCCGAGGTTCAGAAGAAGAAGAAAAAAAAAAGCACGATTGCCTCTAATTGAAAGACTAGACAATGCCTTCGGATAAATAGACACTGGGGAGGGCAAACTGTTTTCCCAGGGAACTGCACCAATAGCACTTAACCCGCGTTAAGAAATAATGAGGGAAGAAATACAATGCGTGCCATGTGGGAGGAGAAAAATATAAAAAAAAAGAGAAAAAAAATGCGTCTTTTGAATAAGCCATTTTAGTGCGAGCTCAAGAGAAAAAAAATTAAATGCTTCTTGAAAGCGTGGCATACGCTTAGGTCAGAAATGTTCATTGGGTTCTGGATGTGGACACCTGTTCATCATTGTTCAACGAGAAAACGTTTTACAATTTTTGGATAGCCATGCATTTAATTTCCCGACGGGTAGACAGTATGACAGTGAATTTAATTGCATGAAGTGTATGAATTTAATTTGAAGACATCTATGATTTTCATGCCAGTGGACATCTTAGAAGTATGTGAATTTAATTGTATGAAGTGTATTAATTTAATTTGAAGACTTTTCCATGATCTCTTATACCAGTAGACACCTTAGAAGTACAATGTATGTGAATTTAATCGATTGAAGTGTTTCAAGACTTTCTATGACTCATTATGGAAGAAGTCACCCTAGAAAAATGTGAATTTAATTGTATGAAGTGTTTCAATACTTTTTATGGCGTCTCATATGCTCACATGACTATACCAGGTATTCCAAGCTCTCCAGGTTTTGGGGATCCCTGTCGCTATCCTGAACTTCTAGAACCCTATATCGTCCTAAATCAAACAGGTAGCATTCCAATGAAAGTCATGGCCATCATGCCTAAGTCATCATTTTGACATTAGACAAATGACATTGTTTGCCTTTAATTGATTTAAGTCATTAAGAGTGCATACATCAAATACTGTTCAGCGAATTTCAAATTGACATTGAGTAATTTTCTAACGAAAATTATCTCTGAATATCATCGAAATCAAACTTATATGTATGCATGTACGTGCATGTGGATTTTTGCGAAATTCTTCTATTTGTTTTACCATAGTTAATCTGTGACGTTTGACAGTCGAGATTAATTTATTAATTGATAACATTTTATGAATGTGTGGAATCTATCAAGCGCTAAAGAGATCCAGAACTTGAGTGATATCACGAAGGATCTGACATTGACAGCCAAGCTGCTTTTGTTTCGTTAATGCTGAAGATGAATACGTAATTTCTCATCGTTTCTCATGGCATTTCTCAAAGAAGACGAATTTTAATGAAGTTTTATAATAAGGATTTGCCTTATAGTAGAATTGCCATAGCCGCATTAGCGAAATTCATTCTGCGTGACACAAAACAACCACTGCTATTTTCAACAAGAAAATGGCAGAAAATCGTTATGCGTTTCTCTTCTTCTGAGATTTTCCATTGTTAATGGAAAAAAAAACCACGATTTGCGGTGACGTCACTCGCAATTTTGCATTGTCGCTTTATGATGGTGTACAGTTGTAGCTCTGACCCCACACCAAAAGGTCTTATGTTTAAAACTGAAAAGAAGGATGTAGGACGTAAGAATAAACATTGACAAGATCGATATGACGTTTCCTAAAATAAGTAATTGCAGCTACATGTCACTCTTGACCTGACCACCGCTGAGGATAACAAGGAAATATTTATGGTTGTTTTCATCAAGTAGGACGTCATTTGCATGCTCGGGTGACGAAGCATTGTTTGTATTTTAGATTTGATCAAAATATTGATTTTCCCATTCTTTTTATGCTGTATTACCATTTGATGTTTCTCATTTTGTAATTAATAATTGCATAACAATGGAATTTCATACGCACTTTTCATTGCGTATGCAATGACCTACATTGACATTTATAGGTGGTAGATTAACAACATATGTTGTTTCTTTGATTTTCTCTAAAATGTATTTGAAACCATGCAATATATTTGTAGAAACTACTGAAGTGAACTAATAAAATATGAAAATGTCAATTTCAACGTGTATTGTGGATTATGAATATTTTCTAAACATTATTTATGTATTTTTTTAAATATAAATGTGTAGAAAAATGCATCTTTCGAAATGAAAAGTAATTCAAAGTGTAATGATTTGAATTAAATTTAAGTCAAAATATATTTTTGTGAATGAAATGTTTTGTTGTTAATTCTTTCATGATTACATGTACATGTACTTGATTTTTGAAATTAAATTTTGGGAATTACCTCTTTTCAACGTTTATTGTAAAATAATTTCTCTGAATCTTTCTGAATAAAATTTACCATTAATATTTGTATTTTTTAATGGAATTTGCTGGTAATATTTTTATTTCTATATGAAATTTACAACTCATACGTTTATTTCCGTATGAAGTTTGCTGTTAATATTTTGTTTAAAAAATTATCGAATGAAATTTGCTACAAAAATTTGTATGTTTGAATGCAATTTTCTTCGAAGTATGTTTCACATAATGAACATGTTTTTCGAAGTTCATTTCGGTATGAAAATGATTATTTAAACGCAGTGAATAAATGCTTTGCAATACGACAAACATCCTTTTTGAAAAACACTTCCACGATAAACCGATAAATTGACGTTGTTATTATTTCTCATTTAGGAGGCAATCTTAAGCGAGCAACTTACTTCAAACGTGACCTAATTTGAAATTTTATCTCCATTAATTGGGATTCGTGTATTTCGTTGATCCTGATAAGCCATTAAGAAAGTTGCTTGATGTCAAAAAGATGAGTTTACCAGACGTGTTCATGTGTGTGTTCATATCGCGAAATATCGCACGACGGAAGTTGCAAGTTAATCGCGAAAAAACGCGTTTTATCTCATTAAAACGTAAATATTATTACCTGCTAAATTATCTAGCGAACTGCACTTTCTCTATCTTAAGATTTTTCAGCTAAAATCTGTTTCTTTGGATGGAAAAAGCTTTGGGACTCACCGATTGACATCTTCTCATCCCAGAGCTAAATCTGAACTTCCCGAATTAGTTTAGATTGCGTTGCAAGGGACTGAAGAAATTAAAATAAAAAAAACTTAATTGGAATGTAGGAAATGTGTCAGCCAATAATTAAGTTTAAGAGATAAGAAGAAGAAGAAAAAAAAGCAGCAGCGTCTCAGCAGCAGATCTGAATCGTCATTTGAAATTTTAATTAGACCTAAGGCAGACCCAGGAAGAAGCCTGAAGATTTCTGCGTGTTTAAGGACTGAACATCTGCAACCGTCATTTCGATTGGATTTTATTTTTTCCCCTCATTAAACTCGGCTTAATGACTACTCGTAAAAAACCCCGCTGGCAATGAGAAAATGGGAAATCCTAGGCCCTATATTGAGAAATGGAGGAAAGAAAGCCCTTCTGCTAGCCCATGCAAGGGTCCCATCCATTTGTTGGCTACCTAAACATCTGTTTGTTTTCCGTGTTTTTAATACGAGCTCATTGGCATTTTGGGGTAATCTCACTAATTAGTAGCCAACTTATCTGCTGAAGCAGTCTTAAAGACCGGAAGATGAGATTGGTTTTACGAGCTGCAAATTCAGATTGTAATCGATTTTTGTTGAATTCTTTTAAAGAAATATTAAAAAAAAAACACGAGTATTACGTGAAATATCAAGTTGAGGTGAATTAAAGTGAACTTTTAGAAAATGTATAAATCTGATATTATAATATTTTAAATTCCTTTTACTACATTGTAAAAAATCACAAGGAAATACACACAAAAAAAGACCTGCGCTAGTCTGTATAATGTTTTCCATAAATAATTGAGTAATGTAGCGTCATATCTACACTGTATGATAAGTGCTTCTGCATGTTTTAATAAAAATGCAATAAAATCAAGTACTTTTGCTCTAGATTTCGCCTTCAATATTATGCATATGTTGACTTGTTTTTGCGAATTTCATCTGCAATCCTTCAGGATGTTTTCAGGAAAATTCGCTAGAAAGCAATATTTGCAATAGGTATTTTGTATTATTTACTTTGTATTAACATGTTATATAATAAACAATTTTTAAGGAAAATGAAGGCTTCCAAAAGTTCCTTTCTTTCATAAGCACTCGAAAAGCAATATTTGCATAGGCATTTTATTTTATATTTATATTTAATAATATATATTATTATCAGCTATTTTTAAGGTAAATACAAGTTTTCAAAAATCCCTGTTCTTCATAAAATGTTTAGAGTGACATAACAAAATTGCTCTAAAATGTGTAATTTTGTAAAGGCTGCAGTGCCCCTTGCCCATGTTTTTAAAACTTCGTGGTTTTGGCTTAAATGCCGGTTGCACCAATATAAGTTAAGCGTTGTTTGGATATCAGAATGTCATTTTTAATTTATTTTAGGCCAGGACATTCTGAGTTTTTAAAGCTTTCAAATTTTGAATTCCGCTTTGTTTAATTAGTGTTCATGATTTAGTAAGAATTGCTGCAAATGATTTTGAATAGAAGGAAAAGGCAGTTAGATTTGAACATCTTGGAATTCAAAGTTCAGTTTTGACCTGAAAAATCTTGGTGTAGTTGAGTGAAGCTGTTGCTCTCTTGAAACGAGTTTCATCAGTTAATCGTTAACATGAGAAGTTTGTTCAAGTAAAGAATTTTAAAAGGAGCAAGAACTGCAGAGATTTTTCACTGTCTATTTGGTAAATTTCAAGAAAGTAAAACAAGATCATTAGGATTTCATCAGGGAAACCACGTGAGACGTACACACTGTATAGTCATGTGGAGGAATCCCACCATCTGTCGTTTTATTGAATTTGCATATACTCGAGCGTTTAGATTTGGCCTTCTACATGTCGCTGACATCGAATTATAAAATTTCTTCATTTTTATCTGTCACGAATTTGGTTGTCACAGCCACGCTTCTTCCATTCTTCCCCTTTTCCCTTCCGAGTGTCATCCATTTTACCATTTTTAACAATAACAGCCGATAGGTTGATACAGATAGGGAGACATCGGCAGTTCCGTCATGCCTTATGGCCTTATTATAAAACTTATAGGGCCTGTCAAAAATAACTGCAAGTTTTACAATGTGCTTATGCCCAACAACTCTTGCTTGAGGACCAACGATTGCTGAAAGGTTTGCTGTTTACATTTTAAGAGATAATATTCTCATCGCTCAATGCTAGGTCCTTCTGAGAAACACCACCGTCGATTATCGTTCGTCTAAGATGCGAATGACCTAACTTACGAAATGGATTTCACTGGAAGGCCAAAAAACGTAATTGATCAACAACAAATGAAAATTAATAACATGTCTTGTTTACAGATAACTTAAAGTATCTATTAAGTACCGTGTTACATAGTTATCACGTAATTATTGACAAATCGTAATCGCATTACTTGTGTCCTAAAATTCCTAGCAGTAATTTGTTGTTTAAATTTGCTTAACTGTATACTTTACGTGTAAGTAAAGAAACATCTGAAAACATTTGAAATGCTAATCTTAAGAAACACATTTTGATCTTTCGTTGAGTGGTTTTACGAACAAAATAGATACATTTGTTGTAACTTTAAATAAAGGAAATTCCTTACTAATTATTATTAGTAAAGAATTTTCAGTAAGAAATTATTAGAAAATAATGTAGTAAGGAATGTCCTTTATTTAAAGTTGCTACACACTTTCAATAAATGTTATCTTTAAGCAACTCTAAATATTTATAACCTACAAGTCAGTCAGAATTACACAGAAATGTACTTCCTATTTTGTTAGTAAAACCGTTCAACATAATATCAAAATGTGTTCACCAAGATTGTCATTGCTGTTAATAGGACTTTTTTAAAAAAAATTCCCACATTGTTTTCAGTACTCTGGACATAAGCAGGTTTCCTTTCACGAATTTGTGTGCTGCATGTGGACATCAACTAATGGCATGACATAGATTTTGACAGCTTGTCAATAGATGGTATCAAAATATCGTTTTTGACGAAAATAAATACTTTTGTTACAAAAATAAGTGGATTTCTAGACAACCACATTAGTAGCAGCTCATCTAAAAATGTAATTTGCCCGAGTTAACACTGCCATTACAATCATCCAAAAATGAAAGATTTTAAGTGTAGACATCCTACCTGTCGTAGACGAGATTCTTCGAAATAAGTGGTTTTATTTTGAAAATGTCAGCCGTTGAGTAGGTAACATAAATCCTTATGTTTTTAGACAGTTCGCCATGATTTATTATCCGGTGTCGATAAAATGTGCTGTGGTTTTTTAATAAACCGCAAAAATCTCATGGCGAGTAAGATATCATCTTTGACATTAACTTAAGATGCAGCAAACCTCCTCTTAATTACTCTAGCAAATTAATTTTGATGAAAGTTGACTTGTTTCTATTAATTTGAAAATTTCACCACGTGTATTTCACAAATTTAATATTTATACGTAACAACGTAGCTTCTCACACAGTTGAACAAAAATATGACAGTATTTAAGATTCGCAATTAAATTGATGTCAAGGAAAATATTTGTTTTACTATAATGTTTCACAAGCAACTTATGAAACTTTTTCCAATTGAAAATGAATTTGTATAAGGTGTTTAAAACATGTTTTCAAATCACCATGTTCCAAAATATCCAAAATGTACCTAGAATTATTTAATTGCCTTTGACATTTTATAAGATTTATGATACATTTTCTAATTGTAAATGAATTTATTAAAGGTGTTTAAAACATGCTTTCGCTGGGATTATCAAATCACTGTTTTCCTAACATGAAAAGATTTGAAAAGTGTCCATGGCATCGTCACACATTACCTTGATATCCAAAATACACCTAGTATTATTTAAATGCTTTTGACATTTTATAAGAATTACGAAGCGTTTTCCTTTAGAAAAAGAATTTGTAAAAGGTGTTTAAAACATGTTTTTACTGTGATTTTCAAATCAACATTTTACAAGCATAAAAGATTTGAAAAATATCCATGGCATCGTCTCACATTACCTTCATATCCAAAATGTACCTAGTATTACTAATGAGTGCCTTTGGCATTGTATAACATTTTATAAGTGAATTTTTTACCATCTGCAAAATTCAAACAGTGTTTCCACAATAAATACTTGCACCATTGTATGGATATTGTCGTTCTTGCTATATATTATATGAAAGTCCTTGTCGCTTTTCAGATGTACGAATAAAATCTCTTAGGCATCAAGTGATTTCCATTAATAAAAGCGGGTTGATTTTATCCGTTTAAAAGGGGTCGTTGATTTCGCCTCCAGCCGTCAAACAATCTTTTGAATTTCCTATGCCAAAAATCACGATTACGTCATTTCCCATTTATAACGCGTTGGCCTCCATCATTTTTCTCGCTGTTTATTTTTCAATTTCCTGGGCCATTTAATTCCAAATTTAGCAAACGGAGAAAAGGAGTAGGAATTAAATGGTGAAAACCATTTGCATTAAATTCGGAAGTTATGGAGGGTTTTTTTCCCAAGAAAAAAAATGGTGACAACATGTAATTCACGAATAAATCACAAAACAATGGAATGAAACAAAATATGCTAAAAAATATACACTATTTGCCTTCGAAATCTTATTACTCTTTGGGTTTTGAAGTTTTTGCATAACGAAGTTAAAAATATTATCATACCAAATTTCTGGCCTGATCTCTGCAATGAGTTAATCACTTTTCCTAATTATTTTTAAATACTTTTTTTTTACGTAATTACAATTTTACGCATAACGTACCCAACGACCTTGATGACATATGCTTAATATGCGACAATTTGTGCTACAATTTTTCACAAATGACTTATCACTGATCAGTTTTATTTTCCACAATGTAGAATTGGTGGTCCTCTGTTGTCTTCCAAACTTCGCGTAATTTTAAAATAACCCATAGCCAAAAAAAACTAAATTATAAAAATGTCAAGTGGAACCTCCACAAACTGGACATTTTTGTTTTGGAGGCTCCATTTGAAAATTTTCCATGTTAATTTTTTTGTAACCTAATGGGGCATTTTAAAATTATTTGATATGTGGAAGACAACAAAGGACGACCAATTATACATGATGAAAAATAAATTTAATGGTAAACATAAATGATTCGTGCAAAACTGTGTAGTGCAAATTACTTCATACCGTATGCAAGACGTGCATTATATCTTGCTGCCCCTGGAGAAAAGATCAGTATGCGATTCTCTACTGATATCAGAATGATTTTACACTGATATCGGATTGTATACATTATACTGTATATATACACTGGTTTTTGGGACTGCTGATATCAGTATGGTTAGTGATATTACTACATATTTACTAATATCAATATATGATTAATATATTTGTACTGATATTTACTGTACTGATTATACTGAACTTTCCGCCGAGGGAGAGCGTTACGTACCTGCAAGTTGCTGAATGGACAGCAGTGGTCTATTAGTGTAAACATCCCATTTACTTTTCCACTACTTTTCTCTTTTATATTTCTTTAGCTTTTAAATTGTACGTGTATTTTATATTGTACAGAGTTTGAACTTTTGAGGTGGGTGACCCTTTGGACTTCGGCTCAAGAGGATGACGGATTTCATGCCTCGTATTTATCTTCAGCACCCTCTGGCGGATCCATGGTGGCACGCTCAGATGGTTACTGTCCATGTCTCATTTGCTCATTCTGTCGTTGATGTGCGGCGTCTGGTCCCAAGGCCGTTTAGCTCCAGGCAGGTTTTCATCCCTCCTCCCTCCCACCCCCCTTTTCGAAGCCCTAGCAGTGGTCAGTGGTCGTTTGGGGCAGTACATCATCGTACACGATGCGCATGTTTACTCCGCTGATTTTCCCCATCGGCCGTTGACTCCACCCCTCGCATAAGCCCCCCTATTTATACGGAAACACGTATCGGCCTCATGCTTACAATCCTTTAACGTTTCGCTAATCTCCCAAAGTACATTCACGGTTATGGATGCCAAACCTTGCCGCCAGATAAGACGGCGCCGCAATCAATAAATGAAGGTTACGCTAAGGTTTCGATATACTGAAGAGAGAGGCAAGAGGCCTGGAGCACGAAACAAAAGGCTGCCAACGTTCGCCTTTAATGACCAGAAGAAAGTAAAAAAAAAGGTTTTGTGCCATGGGGCTGTCCATAAAGAACGTCCAAAAGTCGAATTACTGATCTATCTAGGTGACAATCACCGAATAATATTGGGTTGATGGATTACACCTCCCTAACACATGGTATATCACTTGTTGCTAGTAGGGTACTGAGTTGAATTGAATCTTCCTCCCCCCCCCTCAACTCACCTCAAGTAAATTATCGTTCGAAATTGAACCTCTGCTCAAGGACCAAGTAGCACCCATGATGCAGAACATTGATCCACAACAGGATTCTGCCAACGATGACGTCATGTTGATTAGGAAAGATCAAAAACTGATGTCCCTAGTATGTTCTTTCGTGTTTCTGTGCTGAATGATGTCACATTTCAAATCGATGCAAAACGTATATTTTCATACAATATCAAGTCAAGATTTTATGTAGTGAAACCTGGCTATGGTGCCCACCCAAGGAGCCGGGCGAAATCGGTCGCCTTAGTCAGGTGGTCAATGTATTGAAACATTTTTTTAGAAAATTAATATTTATTGTGTGCACATTTTGGACACCATGACTTTGATTTAAAAATTACATGTAACGCCTGCATTAGGGTCTTTATTTAAGATTTTATCATGATTAAGAATAAGTTAATACAATGGAAGGGTGAAATTTGATGTGGCTGATGCCATACTAAAAGTACAAGTGCATAAAAATAATGTTTACAATCAATATTGATCTTGTAGCTCTATATATAATGTACTTATTCCAAATTTAGCAATGGTGAATAGTTTAATGGTGAATAATGTAAAAAATGTACTGTAATTCACGAATAAATCACAAAACAATGGCATAAAAAATATGCTAAAAAGATGGGTGTGATTCTATACTGATACCACTACATATACTTGTTTTTGGGACTGTGTCACTACATTTTTTACTAATATCAGTATCTGATCAGTATACTTATACTGACATCTACCTTACTGATTATACTGATTTATCCACCAGGGAGGGGCTTGACTGGACTGAGGGGATTTAGGTGTGAAAAAGTCCGCATTTTCGATGAACGTACATGACCTTTATGAACACGTGTGTTGATTTCAGCATCAGCTACTAAATGCTGGAGATTGACATGTGACAAAATTTTGTCAGTTCGATTTTTTTTCCTCTCGTTAAATTGTCGTGCTCTTCTAATGTCTGAGGGCGACACTCATAACGTTCATTACGAGCGATGCTGAGTATCATTTTTTTAGTTTTAGGTTTAGTAGAGTGACACACAATCAAAGATCCCCGTGACCCATTCGCCCCCAATCGATCGTCCAGGCCCCTAATTTCCCATCGGTTTAGTTTGTAGTGTCCGAGCGTCCATCATGGCGTCCACGTTGTAAATGTTTTATTTGCACTCAGCGTTTCAAATGACTCTTGACCAAACGCTTTTGGGCTTTAGTGGAGTATCGAGCCCATTGTGTTTACACATCCCCGAATAGGTGACATGGCCAGGAGGGGGTGAGTGGGTGGCGTTTGGACACCCCCTCGCAGCCCATTGATCCGACAGCGTGAAATGCTGCCAGTGTCACCAGATAAATGACGAAGTCCTGTTGGAAACCAGCGCCAAATCCTCTTCGTCTATTAATTAGAATAAAAATTGCAATTTGAGAGCGCATTATTGACGACGATGGCGCTTTCCATTCAGAAATTGAAAACAAATGAGGAAACTGGTTTCAATCGTCCGATGAAAATTCGTCGATATCGGGTTTTATGCCACCTGGCCGATTAACAGATGGCGCTTTTATGTTTGTGCTTAAATCATGGTGATGTTTCAAAACTAGTCTGTATATACATGCCACTATTTGCTTGTCAAACTCCATTGCATTTTAAAACTAAACTGTTTGGAATTATTTTAAAATGGCAGAAGTGCAATGATTGCGTAATTCAATACACATTTGATCGTGATAAATAAGTGAAACTTGGCAGTGATTTCAGAGAAACATCAGTGTGTTATGATAATATTCAAATACATAGTTTGACGTCAATAATTTCTCATTTTATTAATTTGTTTATTGATTTGGGGCAGAATAATCTTTGCTCATTTTCATGCATTGATATAAGAATAATGAAAGTTTACAATTGCGCCAGTCTTAGGTATTTTTTTTCGTTTTATGTTAAATAATGCAGTTGTTGTAATCTTGCAGTAATTGTTTAAAACTCTAGGGTTTCTCATTGCTGGTTCACGAATGGTGGAAATTGGTTTATGCATATGGATATTAGTGATATTGATGGAAATTTGAAGGTATTGTTTGAATGTTATTTGCAGGTTGTAATGTAATGTAATGAAATTTATCCTTTTTTGCCTTAATTTGATGTGTTACAAATACAGCGCACTTTGTAACACATTTCAATTGTTCAATTTTAGTTTATCAGTTTTTGTAATTTAACATTGTGGGGTTGTGAGTGTTGGAAATTATGGTAATTTTAATATATTTGCTAGGTTTTAAAGGTTTATTCCATCAAACGTATTTGAACATGCTTTCAACATTGCACTTACTGTTAAGCAAACCAACAAGATACTGCATGTAACCAGTGTTATGTGTTATGTTTGGATTTAAGACATTCTGTTTCCTTGAAGATACGCTGATTTGAAATAACCACTGTTCTCCTTTTCCACTTTTTGATATTTTGTTTACGTGACATATTATCAGAAGTACGACCTTGTGTTCATTTCATTCAATGGTTTTACATTGAATTCATTCACCCACATTTACCTGAATCCATTCACTAAATTTTACATGGCCAGTATAATTTGTATACTGATCATTCCCAAGACTTGTTTGGCCACATATCACTGCTACTCTGTTGCAATATAAACACGATTTTCCGTCGCAAATTAATGCTTTTCAGACACTTGTAAAAGAAATTCATTAGCACAGACGTGTCACAAACGTTGTTGACCATGCTAATTTATGCCATGCCTATCACTTACGGTTTGTTACCATTGCAGACGTGGGATTTCCCCTGATTTTTCAGCCACGCAATATTGCCTGCCAAAATGCGCCACTGGCACGGGCACCATGAGGCTCCTTCGTCGCTTGCTCATACTTTCAATTTATAACAAAGTTATTTAATTAAGCGTATGGAAGTAGCCGTAATTGCATCAGAACCATGGCTGATTACCAGATGCATTTCTAAAACTTCTTCTCTTCCTTATTATCAAAATTCACTTAGGGCTTATTTTCTTATTAGCTCCGGCGCACGAAAGACGCTGGCGGAATCGCTTTTATTTATATCGATTCTCTTCGGCTATCCATATCCCATATTATTGTTTTCCCCCTTATTATCCATTCACGAATTTCGTTTGACGTTCACTCTTTCAGACAGTGGAGATTTTTGCGAAAAATCTGCCTCCGAGCTAAGCTTATTTTCTGCTCTTAGTCCTCTTGCTTTTCCAGATATGCTTTGGCATTTCGCAGTTCGTTGATGGCAAAAGGCAAAAGTGAGGGTAGAAAAAAAAAATGAATTTAGCCACTGGTAACATGTGACCTGCTTTCCCCAAAACTAAAAATAATATTGGATGGGGAATATAACAGATATCAGAAACAGGAAACCGAATTCATTAGAAAAAGGCATTTTCTGTGACCATTGCTGCAGTGGATTCCCCGACGGATTCATGACAGTTTTTAAAACTTTGCCTTTGGCTAAATCTGTTATGGAAACCAAATCCCTTTTCACGCTGCCCAATTTCCGGAAATAAATTAATGCGAAATCTCCTTTTGTTTGGCAAGCTGGTAACTAGGTGACCAACGACCATGTTCGCAACTGTTTAAGTCCGTTTTGAAAATGTCAAAGCCCTGTATGCACTTGATTTACGTCTGCATGCTCTGTTATTTGTCATTTTAATTTACGACAGATCAGCTTTTATATGCATTTTCATTTAAAAAAATAAAATAATACCTCTATTGTGAGGCTGTCATGTCTTCGGGAATAACTGATGTTATTGTGTTTGTAGTTTTCTAATTAAATTTTTTGACGTTTTTTTAATCTTGGACAATGTGTGGCAGTGATACTAATGTTGGTGATACGATCTGAAAGCTTTTTTTTATAGTTTTAATCATGTATCTCTTAAGGCTTAACAAAAGAAATAATGCGCTGCCGTATTTATGCTTTGCTTGATAGACGTTAATTGTTAAAATTAATTGATTTATACGTTAACTGCTGCCATCAAATAGTCGATATTTCAAGATTATGTCAGTCAAATGTCATTTCAGTTTGAAATTTTTATTGAAATTTGTTCTGTTATTCAGTGTAATTTTACATGTACATCATCGGGATTGCCATTGACTATGAAAACCTGTTATTGCCATAAAATTAGGAACAGCATGGAAAAATCAAGGAATTCTCAAATTTTAATGCAAAATTCATGGACATTTATATCACATGTAATTCCAGCCTTAAATTGCCATAATCTCAAATTACTGTTTAAGATAAATAAAAACAGCAATTTCGTTTACGTTTAATTCTATAAACATTTTTGATAAAGATATGGAAATTTAAAAAAAATATGTGAAAGCCAGGGAAGTTGCGAATTTTATTTCCGTGGGAACCCTGGTGTAGTAATTTAAAAATTTAAATAAACGCTTAGTGACAATTATTTTATGTGTTGATAAAACTATCATTATTAAATTATAAAGATTAGAAACAGGTTAAAACAGATAAGATACTTTTAAACCGTCCATCCTTCACGATTGAATTTTAAAATTAAAATTTCTATAACACTGTGAAATTTGGAATTTTTTTAAACTTTAAATTTTTTTCAAAGTAGCATCTTCTAGAAAATGGCTTTAAAATGATTTTTTCAAGTTACATGTACACTTTGCGGTTGTAAATCTTACCATATAGGCCTAATGGCAATTAATTGACAAAAGGTAACGATATCAGAGGGACGTTTTCGTCCTACGATTTGTTATAAATTTTCAAAGGATGTTATGCGTTGATACAACTATAATTACTTTATTATAAAGCTTTAAATAGATGATATATTTTGGCGGATAATATACTTTTAACTCATCCATCCTTCCCGATTAAATTCTAAAATTGAAATTTGTAAAACACTGTGAAATATGGAATTTTTTTATGGCATCTGGTTGAAAACGACTTTAACGTTAGTTTTTTTCAAGTTACCACTTTGTTGTTGTAAATATTACCATAAAATGTGAATTAATTGACGAAGGGTAAAGATACCAGAAGGACGGATTCGTCCTGAAGGACGATTTGTAATAAATTTGCAAATGAAATTTGCATGGAAAGTGTTTTCATCACGTGTCCCTAGTACACAACTAATGCGTATTAGCCATGGAAACGTCTCGAGTCATTGAAAATAACTACGACTCTGATTCCGCCAATTTCTAAATTGAATAAAAGCGGCTTCTTGCGGTAGATTTATGGTAAACGAATTATGCATCTTGATCAAAGTTAAAAAATATTAGATGGCGTTAAACGCGTTCAGTGGACGTCGTTTGGCGGATAATTTCATTTCGTCGTGTATTTTAACACGCTTTTAGTTGTCTGCATTTGCCTATTTTTCCATCGATTTTAAATGGCGGAAATCAATGTTGCTAAGTGAGATTATCAAATTTTGGAAGAAACTGCTAAAGCTCGCATCTAATAAAGTAGAGTCGCTGAGCTTAAACACGAATTTCATTTCGGGATAAACACCCCAAAATCAGAGGTTTTCGGTGCAGTTTCCACCGAGGGCTTTTATTCCCAAAGTCAATTTCCAAGATGGACGAAATTTCGCTTGGTTTCCAATTGAGATATCGAACCTACAGAGGTGCCCATATACGGAGGTTCGCCTTTTTATCCCCCCGGTAAATACCTGCGCAGATTATTGTATACACAAAAAATATAACGTACATGGGAAAGTTTTGTAACGTGATTTATTCGATGAGACTATGACCCGCAGCTACCAATGAGAAAACAATGGCTGATTGTGAAATATAGTTTTTTTCGCTTTCTATTTTTCTCTCTAAGGTCTAAATACTATTTTTTCCTACTTTTTGTTCTTCTTTGTTCTGTATGAAATAAAATATATGCGTAAAAAATGAAGGTGGATGCTTTTATGTCTTTATATCATGTCGGGCAAAGCCATTCGGTGAATTACTGGATTTGATGAGAATTAATGATGCGGAATAGAAAGCTTGGAAAAAATTGTAAACTTGCAAAAATGCACTGTTTTTGTGTAAACACACAAACTTGATGCTACTTGATCGTAAAAATAGCACGTGTGGAAAATCCAATAATGCATTTAACATTTTCCGCATAAATGATAAAACCTTTGTGTTGTCTTACATTTATCTGACACCATTAAGGGCTTTTATGGGCTCACCTTCATGATAAATCACTGTAATGCTGATATCATTACATAAGTTTTACAATCAAAATACACTATGGAATTAGCAAGCAAAATATTGTTGAGTACAGTAGATTAAAGCACATGCATATGCAATGTAACAGTACTGTATGTTCTGAAGTTTTGTATTTAATATCTTTAAAGTTGATCTTTAAATAAGCAGGAGATGATGACACATTGCTATAGTTTTGTATTAATAATTTATGCATAATGTATATACATATATACCAGTATAAACATTTCTGCCATAACTTTGTTGACTATTAACACCAGTTGATGTTTGTATGTCGTCCTGGAAGATTTGAATATAATTAAAGTAAACACTAAGTTCGTTATTTATGTCATAAGTATTTGTTTTAATGCTGCTCATTTGCATAGGGATATGACGCTTGCGCTTTACACCATAAAGCAAAGTATTGATTAATTGTCATAATCAATAAACGTATTAGCAAATTGTGCCTGCATGAATATAATGCAAATAAGAATCTTTAAAGGGTTTTACGAGATAACCTTAAAGTAATTAAATTTTAATATGTTGACACGTCATCCATACGTTTTTAGAAAACAAAATTGACTTCACGGAAAGTAAGTTTTCAAAAAGTTTTCGTTTTGATTGCAATAACATGCAGATATTTTGTTTGAATTTCATTCCGTAGTTTAAGCTGGCTTAAGTTTTCTTCTGCGCTGTTGATAAACAATAAGTTTTGAAAGAAATGAAATATAAAAAAACGAAATTTGCAAATCCTGAGAACATCCAATATTTCAATGCGAATGCGAAAATGCACTTTCATGTAAGATAAACGTACATTTTTAAAATGCGAAAGAAAAAAATACATTCTAGCAATGGAAAAATCGTGTAGCAATATGTCATGAAAAAATATGGTTTAATATTTTAATAATATACTCGCTGGTAAGAGCTCCTTGGAGGAAACTCTGATGCATCTTCAAAATGCACCTTATGTACCTTAGATTTTCAAATTATTTCAAACAAATTTAGGTCGAATAAACAGACCCTTACATTACTGGTTAAATATTTAAAAAATAAAATAAAACAGATCCAAACATTTCGTACGTCTGTGGTCACATTCCTAATTTTAAATTGGTTTATTATTTGCTTTTATGCAATGCTTGGGTTTTGTTTGCATAACTCAAGACGTCTAGATGAGAAAAAATGCTTAGCATAACTCTAGAAAGCATTTTTGTAACATGAATCTTACTTCTTGATCCGTAAAACTAAAATTGGGAGTCTTGAAATATGCACGGATAAGTGCTCGCGCTCATTTCATTTGTTTGATTAACATCCAATATTTTAATAAAATACTCAAGACATACATTCAAATAGTAGAGAGACTTACTGCTCAAGGAGGAGAAATATTGGATCTGATGGAATGTTTGATAAGTCCATTTTGAAACTCATGTCCTTCTAACGAAACGTTATTAATAATAAATTGTTTGAAGAATAGATAAAGTAAGATAGATTTACTGTTGTAAATAATTGTTTTTATCCTAGTGATGAATTGAACAAAGGATTTTTTTAAAAATTGCATTTGCTTAATTGTTAAATTTTTTGTAAGAGCTAATGTAGGTACTTTAAAAAAAAAACAATTTATTAAAATATTATATTCATCTCGAGAATATCTCTCATGTTCTATTTTTGGAATTTTATAAGATATTCTGAGTCAAAATCTAACAAAAGTTTATGATGGTTACCATAATAATGCATGTAAATTTGTAAAACGTTGATTTAAAGAGTTAGGCAGGGTTTAAAAGCACAAGGACACCTAAGTCCATAATAAGCAACGATATTTTAATACTCAGATGCTTATGGAATGCAATGGTTATTTTTGCTTAATCAAATCAAATTATGTGATTTTCAATTTTCTAAAAAAAAAAAAAACGTTCGTTGGGATAATGAGACTGAATAAACTTAACTTGTGTGGTGGTGATAAACGTACTTCGCAGACTACCCCTGTGCTCGCCAAACATATCCCATGATCTCGTTAGGCCTTGTAAGAAGTTACAGAGTAGTTTCATTTGCACCGCACCGTGGGCAAACTTTGATTGCCAGAGAGGCGAATGAAATTATAAAGTGACCAATTTTTTTTCATCCTATTATTTCGCTCCAGGGATGTCGAGATTGGATCACTCTGCTTCCATTGGAAGAGCGAAATAAAATATGATATAAAAGCTCTTACCGTAATCAAGTGAAGTTCTTCATCATTGTTATCTGTCATCAGTCATTGTAATGACACTGTTAGTCGCAACAGCGAGTGAAGCAGGAAGTGCATGTGACTTAGACGATGTTGATGTGACTTAGACGATGTTGATGATGATGGCTGGCCGAAATATGGAGTAAAAAAGATGGAAATCCAATACGATCAACCATTAACGGAGGAGGCCTGCAGCAGAAAAAGACCAACAAATATCGATGTGATATAATGTATGCAGAGCATCATGCAAGAACTATATAAAATTGAAAACGAAATGAGATTTAAACAAAGCCATGGTTTTACATTTTGTATTCCACCGCAAAACATTCTCCCCAACCTAAAGCGTCGTCATTGTGTTAAAAAATGATCATGACCTGTTTCCAGGAGCAAAAAATGGAAAATGAACCCCAACACCAATAGTTGGAGTTTCCTGGAGTTTTACTGACAAAAGTGCGAAGAATGCAGGATTTTGTTTTCAGAAATGGAAACATAACACAAGTTTAATTGTAAAAACATGTATATATTTGACATGTTTTGGCTTGAAATTTTTAAACTAAGCCCTTGTTCTGTCGTAACGTGTTATTTGAAAAAAAATAATGAACAGGCTTTCTTTAAAACGTGTTAATAAGTCAATTATTTTCAAAATGCGTTTTAATTATTTTTGAGCAATTATCAATCAGTTTCTGTGGATCTTGTAAGGCTAGCCAACACTTATTTAGTAATCGAAATACGTTTTTACCTGTTTTATTTACAGTGTACACCTTATTTAAGTCTTAGGAAAAACAAGTAAATTCGACTTGCGTTAAATTCGATACAAGAACGGATTTACTTGTAACATTTCCAGATGAAAAGGTATAAGAAGTTATACCAAAGAAAAATTATGCAATTACAATATGAATTTCATTAAAGAAATCAGCTCACTCAATTTCAATATTAACACACATACCCACTTTAAATATGAATTCAGCAAAACTTTTGGTTAAAATGGTAACTGATTTGTTGCTGATTGCTAATTGTGTTGTTTCACATAGAGTAGAATTGGATTAGTTTTCCCTATTTTATATTTTGGTAGTTTTTAATAAAAAATATAAATAAATGAATCGACATTTCGAAAAACATACAACAATTAAGTAATTTTCTATAAAGTGGTAAAAAGGTTTCATGTTTTGCAAGATGTCGATTACCGTTACTGAGTACATTTATTTGTATTTGTTATTAAAAGTACTGAAATATGACATAACGAAAAATAATCCGAAACCTTTCTACTCAAAAAGCCTTATAATATTAAAAAAATGTTTCTTAAATTATTACATGTTTTGCACGAAATCGATCACCATTACACTTTGTTAATTTGTTTTTATTTAAAACTACTAAAATATAAATAACGAAAAATAATCCATAAACGTTCTTCATTTTGTGTCATAACACAATTAGTAATCAGTAGCCAATCGATTAACATTTTATCCAAATGGTTTTTTTATCTTCATATTCTCTGCAAATACCTAAATTGCAGAAATTTGACTTGTCAGTATTATAATTGTCTCATCTTTTGTGCAGTAATTTAAACATTATAAGGAAATAAAACTGTCAGTTGTGGTTGGTTTAATCACCGTAAGTCTGACCTACTTTTAGGGTGCTAGTATACATCGTAGCTAAGTAAAGGAAAACACATAAAAGCAAACTGTCACTAAAGATCTATTATTAGAAAACCGGGATTTATGCCGCCTAATATAATACGAGGAACGGTATAATGGTGTGGGATCTACTAATCAAAACATTATTCAAGCTACCGATTTAAAACTCTTAAAGCCTCCAGCTTATGCCACTTAATCTCCCGTGATACTTTGTAATGGAGTTTAGTTCATTATGACGTCGTTAAACCCCATTCACAAACTCATTGCTTTCATGCCTGTCTAATGCTGTCTTTGAATGATTAAATTGAACGAAACCAATACCTCTCTATATTTTGCACTAGACCAACTGATCAACTAGATTCCCTAGGGCTTTTCAATTTACATTTATTTGAAAGCTTTATTAAATAGTCCAAATATGAATAGATGTTGGCAACTCCTAAATGAAGCTTGAGTAATTATTCTAGCGAAACGTTTTACTTATAAAGCTTACAGATTGTTAAGTGCACTTTGTTTTTTCGAAAATCGAAAATTGTTAGTCAATCGCTGACCGTGGCATACTGATAAACGAGATGAATTAAATTGAAACCATTCAATTTACCCCAAGGGTATGTTCGGTTGTCATTGCCTTTCTAAACTATTTATAAATTTTCTTCAATTAGGTCGGATTTCAACATCGTTCTCCATTTCAATCCCCTTGAGTTTTACGACATTTTAATGATACCCCACTCTCGTCTTCATGAACACCTCTTATTTCTGTTCCAACGCCCAATAGCCATTAATACACTAAAAATAAAATAAATTAGGAAATTTATAATATAATTTAGCGAAATGAATCGGACGTTCTTTAAATATGAACATAGATTATCGTTTTAGTATAATTATAACCTATCAGTTGCTAATTGCTTATTGCCTTGTGATACAAATCGAAAAATTATACTTTAAACATGTTTATGAATTGGTTTCGCTTATTTTGTGCATCAGTAGTTTAAAATCATGTATAGTTTACTCAATCATATAGTCAAGATAATAGAAAACAATTAAAAAATTACATTTTTTCTGTTTTTGCTCCTAAAACAGTTTTCCCATGCTTAAAAAAATTCATGTACACCTATTTATTTAGTTCTTTATTTAAGACACAATTATCATTATTAAGATTGTTCTTTTAAATTTGACATTATTTATGAATAAAATTGTGTGCGTGAAATAGATTTGCACTAGCAATATTAATGTTGTAGCTTAAAAATTCGTATTTTCCTAAGTAACCCTATACTTATTAAATTATTAGGAGTTTATGATGTACAGCGGGCCTCAAAAAAGCAGTGAACGCTCAAGGATGGTGGTCAAAATATAGAAAAAATTAACATTATCAGTATAGGCTTTTTCTAGGGATCCTATAAAATCGGTCAAATTAGGCAAGTGGTCTAAAACGTATAATTGGTCAACTTGACGGCTTTTACTCTCTAAGAAAATGCAACTTAATTAAATGCAGATTTGATGTCAAACCTTTAAGAAAGATCGCATGTCTTAATCATTTTCATAAGATAAAAAATATTTAAACATACTGTCGATCTGCCTTATTTTGTTGGACATCGTGATTTAAGATATTTCGATTTGTTGTACATGTAAAACAAACACGAACGAAACAGTTATTGCATAAAATCAACAATCATGCTCCCACTTAATGTTTTTCAACAATGATGAAGTATTATTTTTTCTAAAGATTTAATTTTTTTGGACACTTATGAATGCCTCTTACTTGCTGTCGCACTTCGCGTCGCACCCTGTACATCGTCTATATGAATTGCTACTCCCTTAACGTCCGGTTGACTGGCTTCGAGTCACACGTGTTTCGCCTTTTTATGGCTTATTTTATTTATTTATAAATGTTTGTGTGGTCGCAGGTTTTTGGGGAATATTTCAATTGCGCGTTTCACTGTATAACCTCGCTGCTTGCAGTGTTTGCCCACCCACAGGGGCAGTCAGTATTTTATTTCTTTGGCCACGAGGTTTCCTCGAGGGTAAAAGGGGTTGTTTTGGTCCTTCTTTGCCCAAGTGGCCACGCTAATAACCCGCCGTATATTCAAATAAAAATAAACCAAGCAAGTAACCATAAATTGCTGTGAAAATATGAAGGGAAACGTTGCAGGTTATCGTATCGACCGCATCGTTGAAATTTCAGGAGGGGAAAAAAGGAGGATTGTGTTTTTGTTGTTGATGTTGTGAGGTTTCAAAGCACAAAAGTCTCTTCGATTTTAACTCGCGCGAGCGTTGAACACAATTTCTAAAGTTTTCGCTACATGGGTGTGTGATATCTGGAGAAATAAATTCGTCCCTCGGTTAGGCTTATCCTAACGCTCCGCTTTTCTTGCCCCATTTAAACCAGCGTTTTACGAGAGAATTGCGTTGGAAAATTCACTCCATAAATTGAATACCGTCTTGGATTTATTCACGGAGTAAACCCCTTTTCTCAGACGCAATGGGTCTTTTTTTCGTACATCTAATCTCACATATTTATTGAGAATGGCGGCAATGGGATTAATAGCTTGGGATGGAAATACACATATGCTAGAAAAGATATTTTGATATCTCTGAGATTTGCTTAGGTGCATATTTAATCGTAATATTCGATTAAAAGCTACACTTATTTATATAAGTGGAATCAGTGATGCTGATACTTTCACCTCGATTGCTTACAAATGTTGCTGCCACTGTCATTAAATCCAGTCTTCAAGTTGATGTATCATTTTATTAAATATTCAACGCTTCAAATTACTACGACGGTACCAGTGACTTGGCTTCAAAATCTGTTATGAAATGGCTTTAACGGTTTAGTTTACTTATAATTGCTTTAAAAAACATTATCTTCGACCCATTTGCTCTGCTTTTGTTTGGTGTTAACAAAATTCGTAAACAATTTGTTAGAAAATCCGTATATATTCTTGAATTGGTTTCGGACAATCAGGGTTTCCACTAATATGGAAAACCTGGTATTGTTAGAGAAATAGAAACAACCTGGAAAAGTCAAGAAAATTTCAATTTTCAAACAAGTCAGGAAAATATCAGTTTTCAAACAAGTCAGGAAATGTTTTATGTAATAAAATGTCAGCCTTAAATTGCCATATTATCAACTATGATAGGGATAGGGAATTACCCTATTCGCCGCAACACTTTCAAATGGATAAATTCGATAAAAATATAGAAAGCACTAATCTGATTTGATTAAAACGACAACTCAGACATATTGTATACATCTATGACGTTTAATTACGAAAACATAAACAATACCTTCGTGGGAAAAATTGTTTTATCGAAACTTTACCAAACAGTCATATGCGCCACACTTATGACATCACATATACACGTTCAAAACATCCTCTTCTTTTGTAGCAAGTAGGACAGCAAGGCATTAATGTTATTCATTATTTCTCTTTGATGTCAAGATTTTAATATTTACTTATGTGACATGTTTTTGGATCATTGATGTGGTTTTAATGATCCAAAATTGAATACAATTTATTCGTGTCCACCCTACCAAGGTTTGCTATTAACCTTTGCATATAAAGGGGTTATGATCACAATTCTTACAATTGTTGGTGGTTCCAATTGTCATTTTGGTATTATTTTTCAAGGAGGAAGGCGTGGATGTCACCCCCAAAACATCCCCTTTCGCACATTTCTGTTTACTTAAGTGATTTGCAATATCCATCAAATGAAAAAAATAGTCAGGTATTGACTATTACAGACTGATGTCTCACATTAACATTGTGTTTTATGTGGAGAAAATACCATTTTCCCTGCACAAGGTCTTAAGAGATGTCCTAATTGCTTCTCCGTTCTGTAGCAGGTGGGTAATGACCCTTACAGTATTTTGAGCTGAAAAAAACGCATTTTGGGGGTCTGGCGCTTAATATATTTTGGTTTGGCAACTTTAAAATGGTTAAAAGGGTCAATTTAGTTTAAATTGCCCATGTGAAGTTATCGTATTTACGTTGTGACATTACGTCCTTCCACTTCCGCTCTTTCATTACTTTTACTACTTGGTGGCGCTTCATCCATGTGCAAAACTACTAGGCTACTGTTATAATGTTATTGATTTCCTTTAATTAAGATCGTCATTTATTTGTACAAGTCAAATGCGTGACGCTTGCGAAGAATTGCCGTGGGACCGACGATATATTATTAATGTTTTGCGAGTGAAATTTTAAGTGAATCTCAAACGTAATACATGATGCATTAAGAAAAAAAAACCTGAAAAAACTCCATGCTTCGAGAATATCTCAGAAATTGAAGATTTTATTATGCTCAAAATGCTTTTATTGGTGAACCAATATTTGCGCGCACGCATCAGTTATGATTTAATCAAAAATTTAAGCTTTTTTTGGCTTGCTTCAAAATCATTTGTTGACTTTTGCAGTTTAATAAGCGTGGTGAGTTTAGCAGTGCAGTTGATTAAAGGTTGAAAATGCATTTTTCGTAAATATTAATTTTGTTGGAAGCGTTGGAAGTGTACATGTACGTGTATCAAAAATAAGCATTTTTTATCTGGATAAAACTACATGTATGTAAATACGAATAGTTTTTCTGAAGACGCCATATTGTTACATGAAAACTGACATTTTCAGGACGTTGTTCAAATGTCTTCATAGATGGCGCTTGAATTGCACCCTTTTTTCAAAGACTCGACAAACTTTATATTGGTTATTTTTAGCAAGGCTACACATATATCATTAAAAGTAGTGTTGATTTTTAAAAATATCCGATGTACTAGTTTTACCAATATACAGTTTTTGTTTCATATGCTAGATACGAGCTAAACTGAAATCCCAATATGTATGCACTTTAACGTATCTAATGTTAATGTGGTTTAAAATAATTGACAAAGACATGAGTATCTTATTTGCATGTCTTATTAAGAAACTTCTATAGAAATCATGAGTGAATTCAGTTGAAACTACCGAACTAATGACTTCAAAACTAGTTACAGAGAACTCTGACAAATTGATTATCTTGATAAATAGACTATCTTCCTATATTGACCCAATTTTAATGGACCCTTAAAAAGATTAGACTGCTACTGTTAATTTTATTTACTATATATAAACTGCGTGCCCACATTGACCATTGACCACTCTACTTATATCGACCGCTGTAGGGCTGTTTTTGCATAAATGAACTTTATGTAGGCATATTAAGCTAAAATACTTTAGTGCATCTATCAGGAAATTTCTGTTTAAAGGACATATGAGTAACCGGAACAAGTTCCATTCCGTAATTTAGTAAATTTAACATTACACCATATTACTGGTGCTTACTTAATTTCATCATGTTAGTGTGACTATTTAAAATTCACAGTACAACATTTTGAAGCCACAAGATCAATATCAATAGTGAAAATTAATGTTTTGTGCTTGAAATTTTAGTATGGCATTGGCAAAGTTCTAATCATAATTACGTTTTAAATAAAAACACTAAACAAACACATGAAAGTGATGATAATTTACTTTCCTTTAGATGCAAAAATTGGAAGGGGGAAGTGGAATGTAATTTATTATAACCACTTGACTGTATAACCTATTTCGTCTGATCACAATAGCAAGGTTTTAATGTATTTGCAAGAATGTAGTTTGCTTATCATCATGAGATTTACTTGCTTAAAGCTTAATGTGAAAAAGACATAAATAACACGTTTTGAAGTGCGGCATTAAAAAAAAATATCGCAGTTTCTTGAAAATAATGTGGTACCTTAGAGATCGGTAGGATCTTTACGTGTTTTAATAAATTAGCACCTGATAAAATGGTAGGTATGTTAAAAAAATCACCTCTAGTCATGTGTCCCATTTTGAACGGTTAACTTTAATGGACGTGCCATAAACACTCACAAATTTTGGACAATTAACGTCCAGATGATGTGTAAAAAGTGCTTTTATTACGGTTATTTTGTTGCATTTTTAAACTACACTTTCAAGACCTGTCGTAAACATTATATTTAAAAAACAAATGTAAGACATTATCAGCACTAACTTGATGTCATCGTGTCTTCCTGCCGCAGACAACTTAAATTGTTTAAAAAATTAGCGTCTACTCAAGGTTTGAGCAACACCTTAAGTGCCGAAAAACTTAAAGCTAGTGTTTTAACGTCTGTTCTTGCATTATTGACTAGATTCTTCTAACATTTCTGACATTTCTCAGGAAATTTAATGTACTCGTTTTAATTTCCGTGGGGAATCAATACGGTTCACCAATTTCCCTATTAGCCATTGCAGTTTTGCGATAGATTAAACCATGTATTATTCACCTTATTTTTCCTGCTTGCTTTTTATAGGCCTTACATTTTTTTGTGTTTTTTGTACGAATTGAAAAATATATATATTTTCGCCATTTACAATACAAGCGTTTGTTTTGGCGAGTGTAACTTATTGATTGCTCGGACGCCAGACGCAAGATGGGTCCGTTCGGCCGGTGACCAGTGGGCAGCGCTGACCAGCAGCGTGGACGAGGATCTAATGGTCGCTGATTTTCCAATCAAAATCTAATGTCCTTCGGGGCGCGATTACTGTTTTTGCCTTTACATCGAATCAACAGTAGACGAAAAATATATATATATATAAAAGTCCATAAAAACCCAACAAATTTCATCCGGAATCAATACTATCTGCCATTTTCCCCATTCTCCCTTCTGCCTTGGCCATGTGTGTGTGAGTGTGTGTTTGGCTTGGGGCCAGTTTTGACCTACAGGATCGTGGGCAAGACATAACTCGCCATATGCGAGTACACCTTAGCTCTTGTTTTTGTTTTAGAGGTACAGAGGAGATAAGGTTGCTTTTACGTTTCACTCCCTGAGAAGGGTTTTAAGAGAAGGATCAAAGATTTGCCATATAGATTTTTATTTATTATCTTTCCGTGACCTGATCGATACTCGCCCCTGGGGAAATCTGCGAAAACATAACGCCATGTAAGAGGGGGGAGGTGGACAGTGGATGGTGCGATTGGCATGAAACTAGATTGGGACAATCAAGGTTAACGAATCGACATTTGTTAATCTAGCGCAGTCGGATTATCCACTAGAGAAATAAAGTTTAGTTTGAAAACTGATGGCTTTGACCAATCGCAGTCGCTTGTAATATGGCTGGTGCCAGGGGTGATGGGTGTCCAGTATCCTGATGGGTCTGAAAATGATAACAATATTTACCCTCTCTTCCAGTGAACATGGCATCTTACTGAATCGTTGTTATTATCAATTCAATTCGGTATCCTACTGGCATTAAGGGTAATTTATGTGGCTGGGGGTGCAATCCATCAATCCGTGTTACTTATTTTTTTTTTATTAAGCTGTTACTACCGCATCGATGCCTAACTGAATTTCGTTTAGCTTTGGGCAATTTCGGCTTGGTGTGGGCTTCTGTAAAAGTATTTATGATAAATATTAAAAAGTATTTTTTGGTAAATATTTAATTATAACATGCGCTTCATGAGGTGCGTGCAAAGTTTTGATTAGTTTGTAGCTTTGATACTATTTCAAAAAATACCAGTAGTGAAGGTGTCTTAATTAACACAAATTTCATTAAGTACAGGAAACAAATTCTTCAGACTGTAAATAGCATGTTTGCCTTAATGTGTGTTATTTTTATAAATTTTAATTAGTAATGAGATGCCTTAGTGCCAAAATCAAAACAAGATAAAAACAAATACGAGGGAGCTCGTAAAGTATTTCAGTGCAGTTTCTCTGAGTTTAATATAAAATAAATGAAAGTAGCTTCTTATTTTAAAAAAAAACAAATCCTGATCGAATTTCTAATTTTCTAATTTCCTTTCATGCATTTTATGAACAAACTGCATACTGCGCTTGAAGATCAGCCTGATCAGGGGAAAATTTGGTTTTGAAAAGTTACTACAAGCCTTGGGTAAACCTGGAACACGTAAGAAAGTCAGGGGATTTGTAAACTGCTTGGGAGACCTGGGAAGGTCAGAGGAATCATTTTAAACTGGTTATGGGAATTTCTTAACGTAAATTTTAATTTCAATCCATGAGTCGATTTTGACACTTGGTACATGTCGATTTTGACATGTACCGTTGTTTTTTTTGGTGAAATTGGTCAGGGAAAAATACTTTAGCCTGGAAAACCTAGGGAAAGTCAGGGGATTTTTTTGGACAAAAGCTGTGCGATGATCGTGCAATAAAACCTACATTGAAACATATAGAATTGTATAGAAAGAACTACAACAACGGTTAGACATCAATGGCTTGAGTATTTTTTAAAGCTTTTTATTTTATGAAAATTGTTTCATATCGATATTTTACTTTGTGCAGAATAGAAACAATTATGATATAGCAAAGATGTTTGTCGCATTTAATTTCTCAGAAGGTAAAAAAACATGAATACCAATAACGTTCGTGATGCAACAAGAAAAAAATTCTAAATATTATTAAAATTAGATCGTTTTTGTTTTAGGCGTATTGACTAGCTACGTCCTCCTAAACTAATTGCCTTTACTTGAAGACCTTGAAGATCAGTTTAGCCTTACTCTCTGGCCAGACTACGAATACCTCCAGTTTTAATGACTCAAAAACACAACGGTCCCAAGCTTCATCTCGAAATATTTCATCTTAATGGGCATCGGTATCCATTCCCTTATGGAGCAACCATTTTTTTTAAAAAAAAACCTTGGCTAAATGCAAACTCGCTCAGGAGCATCTTTTAAAAGTCCTGGTGGGTTTTCCTTCTCCCAGGGTTTGTTTCCCAAGTCTTCGTTCACGAAATAAAAAGGGAAAACCATGGCCTTTCAGGTGCAGTGTACACGTATCTCGAAGTGCATCACGGATGATAAACATCTCGAATTTCGCTTTTTGTTTTAGCTTTCATTTTACTTTCATCGTACTTATTGCATCCGTTTCTGGCCTGCCACACAATGGAGTTATAAGTTGCTATATGTATCCAGCCCTTCACGTCTTCGGCGACTATCCTTAGCCCGTGTAATGGCTGTATAAACGAGTGTGGCATCAAACCGGTGCACTCCAGGGCTAAATATTTGATGTAGCCTAGAAATAAAAGCGAAATAGAGGGGGTTTTGGACTTTCTTTGCCATTCAAAAAACGGTGGTTTTTTTGTCGGATGCGAAGATCCAACGCAGAAGAAGTGATCCGAAAGCGCTTGAGAAACGCAAGTCCTACTCTTCTGACAACCAGAGTTTCGTTTGAGAGGCAGAAACCGGGGCTTCTTGAGCACGAAGCCATTAGCTTCAGTCTCAACCGAGCTTGGGTTCAAACTGAAAACGTGTTTGTTTGGTCTGATGTCGCTGTTTGGCACGGTGCAAATGCGTTTTTTGGGGTTGTTTTGCTTGTCGCCCAGGATCTTCTGGACTGGTTTTAAAACAGTGGCGATGTCGTAAAGAATCTCGCAGGGCGACGTGAAAATGCGCAGCGAATTAAGCTTCAGCTGGCGAGGATTACAAGTGCACATAAGTTATAAACAAGCCGTCATTGCCGCTGGCAAAAGCGTATTTTATAAGCTTATCTTGCGCCATGATTTGCCGGCGAAATACTGTTGCTTCCAGCAAAACGTAAGCCGTCTTAAGACGCTCATCGCGACGTCTTGGCGTCCGGTGAGGCATGCGTCACCGCGTGCCTCTTCGCGGAAATGTCAGGATGCGTACTACCGGTCATTTTTCTTGCATGCCATTCGACGTTGGAATGCTCTTCCAAAGGACCTTTGTGGCCTTAAGCTGCCTGAAATTCAATTTTGCAATGATGTTGGTGTACACCCCATTGAGGTGGCAATTAGTGCTGTGCTTTTCGAATATCAAATATCGAATGTTCGAATATATTCGAATATTCGAATATTCGAACTGGGA
>JAQIXS010000660.1:0-41111 GCA_034700785.1 Rossiulus vilnensis | reverse complement strand
AAGGATATCCTGTCTTTCGTTGTCTGGTAATCGCAAAAATATGGTTTCCGATCGATGTACAGATGCACTCCGTTTTTACTACTTATAAAAAATGCTTTTCACGGTTGGAAGTCTGCTTCCCATTAAATTTGATCCTAATAATGCACATCGATCGTGTGAAAAGAAACACAAGCGTTGCATAAAATCCTGTTTGCTGCAAAGCTTGTACAAATTTGAGAAAAAATGCTACAATATTACATAGCTTGTCAGTTTTATTGCGCGCTAATATGCGTTGTGAAGTAGTGACCCTAAAATAATTTGTTTTATTTTAAAAAAATTTCAGGCTTGAGCAGTAGGCTAAATTGTTACAAAAAAATCACTCCAATCACACGCAGTGCCATCAATTTGAGTGGAAAAACAACTAGCTGAAGAGGTTTAACCATATAGCGACACCATTTCCCCAAGTTTCTTTATGTAATCCTGTTTTTTCCCCTCATTTATTTGCCCGAATTTTGAAGATGAAAAGTGTTGCACACGAGAGGGTATTTTTCAAATTTAATGACATATTCAAACGACTACATGTATGCTCTAGTTAAGTGGCGGATAAAAAATATACATGTTCATGTCGTGCTGCCACCTGAAAGGGATAAAACTGATAAAAAAAATTACCTAACGCCAACAGAAAGTAGTCTTCTTTAATGTCCAATTTTTGCAAACGCTGCATACAAACGGTTTTTTTGGAGATATTTCAAAGGTAACGGAAATGAAAATACGGTAAATTGCTTCACACGTAAAGGATTTTCATCACCTGAAGTGACGTTAATGTTGGCAATGAAAGTAGTGGAAAAGAAAAATGCACATTGTTGGCTGGCGAGTTCACACTCGTGTTTTTGATGTGCAGAATGAAATATTCGGATTAGTGCAAATTAATGCTGTAAAATTAAGAATGCGGTTGATTGGATGTAAAACTTAGCGTTATGCAAAATAGCGGTATTTCAACAGATGCCATGCAGCCGTTCAAAATAAGTTCATTGCTTTAAATGTCATTAGCAATTGGTGTCCTAAACACTGAAATGTAGGTTAACTTTCATGCTTTCCGATGGCAGACACTACGTTGTGAAAAATCTTTAGCAATCGATTAATTAGGTGTGGAAACCACGTGTAATGAAATTCAGGCAAGTTCTGATCAAATACGTGACAGCTAATGTATACGGTACGTGTCTGCCATGCCAATTAAGATAACGGAAAAATTGCTAGTTTAAAAATCAAGCCCGATTTTTAAAATCAGTTTCTCGAAAATTAAAAATGTGTACTTAAATCACGCGTCTCTATTTGCATTGACCCCGTTTGGATAAGGAACTTATCATTCCACTTTCAGGAATGTCATTCGACTGGCGAAGAATTTGCTATTCAGATCTGTTCGGATGCATCATAACTTCTGCCAAGAATGGTGCCCTGTCTCCGTTCATTATCTGGCGGATGTATCTTGCATCAGCATTTTGGCTGTGCAACAATGAATGACGCTAGCTCCACAATAAGGTGCTAAAGATACGAAAACAATGCACAATAGTATCTATGCCCATGTGCTATTTTATAATTAGGCAAGAAACAGCGCTTAATTACATCGGTACTCCCTCATCGTCTAAAAATAGTACTGAGGGCATTTAAATTTGATCGAAGGAGAAACAAATTAGTAAGAACCCGGATTATACAACTGCATGCAGTTATGATGAAATCACACAGTTCCGGATTTGATTCTCGGCCAAAAATATGCAGGTACAATTTTGATAGTGGGTAGATTGTAACCTGGCCTGCTTTGACGCCCAGTGCATTTTCAGGTTTTGAATTTACCATGCATAGATGTCGTGTCGATTGTCGGGGCTAAAGGTCGTTGACAGTTAAATCGCTTTCCAAGCTCCAACGTGAAAATCTGACAGTTTTCTTCTGATAGGGAAGCAAGTATTTTGAACATTGCAAAATTAACAAACGATTGAAAACACGATTTATTCGTGATTGATGAGTGCCGAGATCGAGAGGTGTTACGGGGTTTAAAGTTTACGTTTATGGGATTTCGATAAAATAAAAAAGGAAAATTGGATAATTCTTTTTCAGTGTTTAGAAATGAAGGTGTCCAAGTGCGGAATGTTTGGCTTCCGACGTTACCGTGTGGGGGTAGCAATTGTGTTTTCGCACAGGTTTCACGACAAAGTGAAATAAACCGAAGTAAATTTTCACAACAAGTGTTCATTTAACACACATGCACTTACTGAATTCAACTCGGTATACACTGTACTGTCAGTAGGGAGGTGAAATTCAGATATCCAATTCGTTAGGAGGTTACCTTCAACTTTGTTTTTCTAAGCCATTCTTCTTAGGAATAACGTTTATCGAGAGGGAAATTAAACAACCTTCCGGAAATAATGCCTATTATTTGTGTAACTTTTTATAATTTGTATAATTGTACCTGCTTTTTTTGTACAAAAAAAAAATGTTTTGCCAAGGCCATACCAATGTGTGGGGAACTGTTTCTTGAGGACTGGTAGAGAAATGAAGCTCTCTTGCTATTGTTGATTCCATAGTTTAAACATGGACACGATTACAATTAATATTAAATTATAGGCCTAGTTCTGAAAGTTTTGATGATACAATGATACTTCAATAATGTAGCCTCGCACTTTTTTGGACATGTACAATACACTTTAAAATAATTGAAATAATCTATTCGCCCGTGCATATTTTGTATAAAGTAATATTAACACCTGCAGTAGACAATGAACGATTTGAAAGATTCCTAAAAAAACACTTCCTATTCAGACTTGACTGTGACTCACTGTCACGGTTCACCTGCTGTGAGTAAAATAAATGAAGGTCAGAGTTATTCACAAATGTCTTTTATCGAGTTTTTGTTTAGTTTAATTTGTTGAAAATTTCACGCAAAACGTTGTAATGTCGGGAAAAGCCAATGAATAGAATTTATTGCCCAGACACTTCTTAAAGGTCGTTTTTGAGGAGTTAGACCAGCTCTAGAGCTAGTCAGTTGCCCACTATGTTAAGAGGCACGAAGGTGTTTTTTAAAATTGGGATTCAGACAAGGACACCTTGTTTCAGTTTTTAATTCGAAGCAAAGTGGCTCCTGAAACTCGGCTAAGTTACCCGTAATTAAAAAACGAACAAAATGACCTAGTTAAAGTTTGCAGCTTGAAAGTGATTGGCATGCCAAGTTTTCTTCTGGTTTTTTAACCGTTACGTGGTCGAAAAGTAAAAAAATTACAATTGGGCAAGTGAAAAATATAATACTTGTACAGTACTGCATTCTGGAACTGGTTGGCTGAAAAAAGAAATCGCAGGATGGCTATAAAGCTAATTACATTTTTAATTAAAAACTCCCCTAACGATTTTAAAAATATTCTGATGGGAATTTGTTTGTCTCATCATGTGTTAAATATGCCGGGGAAACATCCCTTAATTGCTGAACAATTGAATTGTTTGAAAGGGATCAAGGGAACGGGTTTACTAACTGCCATCGCTTAGTTTGTTTTGTATTTAGCTATTGATAAAATCGGGTTGCGATTTCGTATTTATTTATGTGAAATTTTAGTTTTTTTTTTGTAACCATTTTGAAAGTGTCTTCAGGGAGAGTTGCTGCAATGGAACATTTTGCAATCCACTACTTATTTGCACTGCAACATTCCTAATACACCTGTATTCACTGAATACGCTTTTCCACCTGTTCTAAAACTTCGTATAGGGAAAACCGTTTCTGAACGAATGCTGAGGTTTTCCTTCATGGTTGTTGACTTTCTGGTTAAGGTCCAGCGGCAAGATTCAGCTGCAGAAATACACATGTAGGTCAAAGATATTAAAATAAAAAGGGTGATGGGAGTGGTCGAATTTTGGCCTTAGGCTCTTGCATCCGACGGCCGCCGGTGAAAACTTTCAAAATGCTGGAAAACTTCGAAAGTGTCAAAATTATTTATTCGAATTTGGGTTTGTGGGTCTCTTCGTCAAAGCAATTGTGTATAATGTCGGGCAATTAAATTACCCTTGGAAGTCCGATTCATGGGAAATTGTTGTAAACCCGGATGATTTAGTTTTTTTCTTCCCCCTCAAAGATTTGCAATTGTTGAAATTGACAAATATGGCCATGCCCTTAATCTGTTTGTGTTATCGTTTACTAGGTCAACAAGTAGTGTGCGGCCATCCTGGCGCCCCTGCCAATGGCACTTTTGCCCCCAATGGAGCCACCTTCGCATTCAACGCCACCGTGCGATATCGGTGCAACGACGGCTTCATTCTGTTCGGCAGTGAGGAACGCACCTGTCTCTTCAATGGCACATGGACGAGTGATATTCCGCTATGTGGTAAATAATTGAAGTTTATGAGGAGAATGTGCTCAAGTGATGCCCATAAGCGAAAATATTAAATTATCAATCCAACAACTGAGGGATGTGGTTTCCATGACTTTTCTATTTTTTTTAGACAGAAATTTAAAAAGACGCCACAAATCCACGATACATGCATTCAGTAATTTCGCATTTAAACAATTGTCATTATTTATGAAATGTACATAGGCCTATAAACAATTGCAAGTAGGGTCGTGATTTGGAGGAGGGGTTACATTTTCTTTTTCTCTATCCATCCCTCTCAGCATTTAGAAGTGCCATCAGAAATGGTGCAATGATTTTTGTCCGATTTGCAAAAAAATAATTTGTACAGAAATATGAAAAATAAATAAAACAGCAGGCGAATGGATATTTGCCGTTTCTTAGAATAATCTTTGCGCGTGGTGCAAATTGAGGAAACTTATTTTACGACGATGTTTATAAACAACGCTGACTTTTGCCAATTTTTTCAGAAACAATTCCAATGAAAGAAACATTGTAGTCGATTTTTTATGTATACATATTTAGATACATTATTATATACATTTTAGATGCATTATTATATACATTTTAGAAACATGAAAAATAAATGAAAGGCCATAGTAGTTTTTTATATTAATTTTTTTTTGGAACAACAGTGATGAATTTTATGCCCACCTTCTACAAAAATTCGTTTAAAATTTTTGCTAATTAATAAAATGCTGTAGGGGATTTTTTTCTTTTTTCTATGAAAAGCGTAAAAGGTGATGGCGTCATGGATTGTTTTGGTTCCCTGATTTAAAAAAAATAGTAACGGCATGCTTGCACTCTTGATCACATGATCACATTGCACAACACTTCTTTTAAATGGAATCTCTGTCGGATGATTTCAGTAATCCAGAGTCCCATGAAACATGCTAAAATATTTTCAACTACATAGATTCGAATGTGGCCAGAGACAAGACGGCCACTCAATCTGGTCAGTTCCGGCAGCAGAAGGCGTCTTTAGCCATTGATGGCCTAGCCAACACATGCGCATCAACTCCGAAAACACCCTCGGAACGCTGGTGGCAGTTGAGTCTCGCCAAACCCCACCTGGTGTCTATGGTTGCCATAACAATAGGTATTGGAGTCTACCAGGATTTCTCCATATACGTAGTCAGCACCGAGGGTGGAGATAACCGCATAGTCTACAATAGGTGTGGAAATTTTAGCGGAACATTCGGTAAGCGTTATGTTAAAATATATATCGAAGAATCACATTGAAAAAAGTTTCGATTTTGCTGTGACCTGTCAATTTTCCATCAGAATACAATATGGTGGAAATCCACTGCAATAATGGCACGGCTATAAGGGGAGAGTACGTCTTCATTCGTGATAATCGCCAGGGTGCATACCACCTGAGCCTATGCGAGGTGGAAGTGTTTGCCGAAAAAGGTAATATTTAAAATTTTAATAATAACGTGGAGATCGTTAACTGCTTGAGTCCTATTTTGACAAAGTATCAACGCTGCATTAATGAATTTATGTATAAATTAGAGGACCGCCCTTGTGGTCAACCCGAACGTCCACTTCGGTCAGTCGTTCGACCATACAACAAAACGGTTGCTCAATACAACTGCGAAGAGGGATACACGTTGAACGTTTCGCCCTATTTAAACTGCATCGATGGCATTTGGGATAGTCCTCCTCCGAAATGCATAGGTATGCCATGTTCGTTTGTTTCTGTTAATTGTTACTTTTTAAGCATAGTGTCATTAACAACTTCGAAATTGGGTCCGTTGATAATTTTATAAGGGTCGTGCATAAATTACTTTTTATCTTGTATGGGTGCAATAATTTCGGAAATTGTTGCAAATCGACGTAACCGCAGTCCTGAGAAGTGCAAAATATTGCAATTATATGCTATGCTTTATTGTAGTAATTTTCTGTTTTTACTTTTATGTCACTGTTAGAAATCATAAAACATTGAAAATGAAGTGTCACTTTCGTTAGCCAGTTCAACCATTTTGTATATTTTTTTTACTGGCTTAGTGATAACGTGCCTGAATATAGGCGATAAGTTGACACAAAATAGCGGAGCATGACTGCTGATGACGAGTAATGACGTAAAATACTAGTGACATTATCCTTTAAAATGGACGCAATGCATTATGGCTTCTTGTGAAACGTTCACTAACATATTTCTTCCTTCATTTTTTCTTGATCTAAACATTCTTTACCTTCTTTGCATTTAGACGTGACATGCAAAGCGCCCCCTGCTGTACCCAATGCCAAACTAATTCCGACGTACGCAGAGTGGTTTCCTCCTCCGGACAAAAAACATTTCCCATATGGAGCCATCTTAAATTACACGTGTTTTCCTGACTATGTCCAGGAGGGATTCAGCGCATTAGTTTGTTCCGCAAATGGATCCTGGGCTGGAGTGCAACCGAAATGCTGGCGTGAGTTTTGATGGAAAGTGCTTCTTCCGTGAACGGGGCCCGTCATGAGTTTATTCTTATCCCTACTTTAATTCCAGCTACCTCCTGTGGTTCACCTCCTATCATTGCAAATGCAACGGTACAATTTTTAAACGCGACCGCTCCGACTGCTATAGGTTCATTCGTTGAACTCCGTTGCCATCAGGGTTTTTTCCCCTCGAGTCAGTCGATTGTAGGCGAATGTTCGGTAAATGGCACTTGGATCGGATTGGATGCAGATTGTCTTGGTAATTTTTTGTTAGGCCGTACTTAGTCACAGGACAGAAACCTTTTATTGCATGGACAACGCACACGACAAATAAGAAACATAGAAAGTAGCAATTCAAAAATTGACAATTACCGTCCTCCTGTGTGTTGCGAACTCATTTATTCATAAATAATTCGCTAGTTTGTGTATCCCATTAGTCTTAATTGCAACTGCAATAATGTATTAATTCAATAGAATTGACGAACGACCTGTTGGGTCAAGGAAATCAGTCGGCAACTGGTCCAATCGTGGCGGTCTTTGTCATCTTGGCCATTGCGATCCTCATCATCGTAGCTGTGATATATCTACGCAAGCGGTAATTATTTCTCACTTAATCTTAATCATTGTTTTTTACTTTGTCCGCCTGTTTTCAGTTCTGAAAAGCTTTTCTGTTTTTACCAGCGGTTATATGGACAAATATCTAAAGAGGAACTCGTCCACCACCTTGTTCGGCGGGACCGTATCGACCATCTCAGGAAGTGCCGCAATTGTCTTGGATCCGAAGCCCAAGCCGACGATCGTCCACGTGGACCATGATGCCCTCTACGACGACGTCTGGCCCTCGGACGAAGCCTTGGTCGGCGACAACAACAGCGCCCTCTATGCGGACGCCAGCAGTTGCGAAGACCTGGGTCCAAATTGCGATGCTTCCACTGACCGGATTTACGACCAGCCTGATGGCTCGGACGATGCCGATCACGTCTACTACTCGCCACTAGATGGCGTCTTGGCAAAGGAAGTGGAAAACTTGGGGAACACTGACCGCTCAGAACTCCCGCCTGCTGATGGAGCAGCAGAAAGCCTGCAAACAATAAGCACTACGACGGCAAATGGCGATCACATTTACGAGCCATTACGGCGCCCAACTAGTCCGAGTCTTGCTATCAAGAAGCCAGTTTACGCTCAGGTGGACTTGGCCAACAAAAAAAAAGGAACGGATGACGAGATGGAAGGTCTTCCGGAAGAAGACGAACAGGAGAGGGCCCCACCTGATGGTGTGATAGCATATGCTACTGCCTATGTGCCACTAAATGGGACAGATTCCACGCAGACTGCCACGAAAAGGCCTCTGCCCCCCATCCCCAGCATAAATAGGCGGAGTTCGTCCGTGATGGTAGATAACGCCCTCTATGGACAAGCTGCGCAGACCACTTGGGAGGTCCTACCCGATGGCGGTACTGCGGGATCTCAGGCTCCGAAAAGCGAGACGTGATATCGGCTCTTACCGAGCTGCTTTTATTTGACAGCAATCGCCTCATGGAATGCCACCGTGTGATTCCACTCGACCAATGTGATGCCACAGTGCCACTACAGCTCTTATCAATCTTATCCAGTGATACTTATGGTTGCAGCAGTTTCTGGTGTACGATGTGGAGAAACTTACAATTGCTGAAAGCAATTTGCTGCGAATTTAAGGTCGATCGAAAAGGATGCCCATCGTGCAAAAAAATACGCAGACATTTTTGCTTTAAATACTTGTTATAATTGCTAAGTTTATTTTCCACAGTGTAGAAATAGTGGTCCACTAGCGTCTGTGTTATTTTTTATATTTTGAAAATGTGTAGTTAATTTATAAAAGAAAAATATGTGCGAGCTCCAAAAAACGTTTTCCCTCCATGCAGCCTCTAAAAGAACTTGTATAACGTTTTTGTTTTCAAAAATATTTCATTTTTGTAAAAATAAACGAGGCATTTTCAGATAATAAAACATAATGAGGCCCCTACTGCACAACCAATTTTGCATGGGAAAAAAGTAAATTTGGCAATTAAGACAAATATTTGAAGAAACGACTAGTTTTTTTGCATGGTGGACATCCTTTCATTCTGCCTTAAGAAAAGTCACCCAGTTACTTTTTGGATTGCATTGCAGTTGCATTTAACGATCAAAGCATGAATTTATCACTGGTCGTTTTGACCATCCAGTGTATCATATGTAACTATTAATTTAAAAGCCATTAACCTCGCTTCATGGTGACTAGCAGTGACACTCAATCATGGTATATATTGTATTTTTGTGTAAAATAGGCGATTTCCCCTTGCCCCATTTCTTCCGTTCTGACATTGAGTGATGTGTTTGAATGCAAACAGGAGCGACTAACCATTAACACTTGAATATTGCAAAATCATTCACAAATTGATGTTTTACTGGTTTTAATGCCTCATTGTGTAAATATTTATAATTGAAAAGCACTGTTACTTCATTTTACAGTAGTTGCACTGATGAATGTGTATGCGATCCTAGAAGATAACTATAATGCAGTACTAATACAAAGAAGTGTTTACATTTTATAAATAAAATAATTTTTAAATGCAAATTTAGTATTATTTTAGGAGTTCGCTGTTTGAAATGCCACTAATACCGATTTGAAAAAAGGCGCCATTTTCCGAAAGTAAGGCCCAGGAATTTGACGTCACAGCCTCGTTATCGTTTTTGTTGGGATCTTAAATATGGCGTCTGATAAGATAAGCTGCAATGAGTGGTGCAGAAGCAGCTCACCCTTTACGAAATAAGCTTCTGAAACAGATTTGGTCATACGAATTTCTGAAATGGTGGATTCACGGACTATAATGAGTGATTCGGAAGAAGAACTAACTGCGATCAAGCAGTCCAAACCTGAGAAAACACGCCCGTTTCTCGTGGTTTTGACGCTGCTGTCAGCAATCGGAGGCTTCTTGTTTGGCTACGATACAGGTGTTGTGTCCGGTGCAATGCTGCTAGTGCGAGATGAATTCCATTTGAATGATGTTTGGCACGAAGCTATCGTCGGAGTGACCATTGGGTTCGCTTGGATTTTCTCATTAGTTGGAGGTTTTCTGACCGATCTGATCGGTAGGAAACCAGTTATTATTCTGGCCAGTTTTATATTCGCCGTTGGAGCTGTTGTGATGGGTGTGAGCCCAACCAAAGAAGTACTCCTTGTAGGAAGAATAATCGTTGGCATAGGAATTGGTGAGAATTTGATCAATCATATTTATTGTGTGTGCACCATATAACCTCTGGTCCTGAGACCTTGAATTTCAGGTCAAGTGTAAATGTGAACTCCTGCAGAGAGCAATATGCCGCTAGAGCCAGGTGGCAAATCATTTTGCATTTATTACAAACCAGTGCAAAACCCTGCTTGATAGAATGTCATTCATGTACCAGAATCAACCAGTTATTGCTGAACCAAGGCCTATGCAATTCATGTTATCCACTGTACATCGAGCCAACATGAGTTCAGATAAGATTGACAAATGATAATGTTGCTCACCACCTGTTCAACACATGTAAAAAGTCAGTGTAGGTGTAGCATACAATCGAAATCTGTGCAGCCTGGATAGGAAGTAGATAACGTGCGATTTTTCAGGTTATAACTGGTCATGCCTTGCATGATCAGCTTTGCAAATCAGTGGAAATCAATTAAACGGACATTGCTATCAAGTCTAATTTTATGAAAAGATACCCTGACATCGCATCACCAAATTTGAACTTAGTTTGATCTCTTTGCTGATTGTAATTGACGCATTCATTATCATGAAGAGTGATTGGATTTTAATTTTGAAAGCAATATCGATAGGCTACTTGAAATCAGTTAAACTCCATTTATGTAAACATTGTGTGAACTGAAAAAATCCCAATAGCCTATTAATGCCATGTCAGTATACGCCAACTATATGATATATGCGAGGAATAGGACCTCTGTATTGTTTTGTATGCCATGTTTGCTGTCAATTCTGTCTTTCCTCATCAGGTCTCGTATCTTGTTCGGTACCACTTTACATCGCCGAAGCCTCTTCATCCCTCTACAGGGGCAAATTGGTCTCTTTTTACGTCCTTATGATTGGTGGTGGACAATTCCTAGCCTCTTTATTGGCTGCTTTCTGCGCTACTGCAGACTCCCACCATGGATGGAGGTAGTACAAGACCTGCTCTCCATTAGCAGTTTTATAACTAAGACCTTTATCCCCAATTTAGATTTCCTGATTAGATTGCTCTTTGTTTCTGCGTTATTATCTGGGCTACGTTTTTCTCTCACTTGATTAGTGTTTAATTTTTAGTTATTTTAATTTAGCGTTGTATATTTTGTTTGTGAACATATCCCTCCAGTCAATAACTCAATTAATAATCTGATGTGTGGTGGGAAGGATGGTTTCATACAAAAATTTCATGTCATAAATTGGCATAATCAAAGAAAAGTGTATTTGACATTTTTAACAATTTTGGTATAAAGCATAACAATTCTACAGTTACACTTATGTTCTTCAAGGCAGCTCTCCCATAACGAAAGTGTTTATTTATTGTTACTTACTAAGTACTCAAAGTTGATGAACGTTATAGTTAAACGTATAACGCTTTCACTTTGGAGGACTTCATTGTTCATGTCTGCGTTTTGTCGCATTTTATATTTATTTTTGTTGTAGTAATATTTTCTCCCATTTTATTCTTTTTTTTTTGTTTGCTTTCTTCTATGGTCAAGGCTTATCTTCTATGACTGTTCCCATGTATATTGCCGAAGTGTCGACACCTGAAATTCGTGGATTTTTGGTTACAATGTATACTATTTTAGTGACTGGGGGCCAATTTATTGCTAGTCTCATTTGCGGTGGCTTTAGTTCTGATAAAGAGAATGGTTGGAGGTAAATTACCACCGATGTTTTATTTTTGACGTTAAATACTTTACGAGGATCTCCCATCGCTTAACGTTTCTTTCACCCTTCTTGTGTATAAGTGGAAACATGCCATAATGGAAAGAAAATTAGAATTATTTTATAAAATATTCTCTAACGAAAAATATGTAAGATGCGATAAATATTGCATTTCTGAGTGCGAGCATCATTTTTTGTGATCATTACTGGTCTTGTGCGTAAATAAATCTGCTTGAAATTCAAGCGACCACATGTGATACATGCTGGACCTCTATTTGTTTGACATAAACTGGCTTAATTTAAAATTTTTTTTTTGAGGAAAATACATTGGCATTAATATTTCAGTAAATTTTCATGAACCGTTTATACACTTGCGAACATTTATGTTCAAAGCAATATTCTCACTAACTCTTCTTTGCATGTTAAAAGATACATGCTAGGGTTGTCCGGCATTCCTGCTTTAATCCAATTCGTGGGATTCTTGGGAATGCCAGAATCACCTCGCTGGCTCGTTAAAAAAGGCCGGCTGAGTCGAGCAACAGAAATTCTGAGCACGATACGGGGGTCAGAAGCTAATGTGGAGGCTGAGGTGGAGGCAATTAAAAGAAGTTGCGAAGAAAGTGAAGATGGCGATTCTGTAAAAAGTATGTAAATGAAGCTTGAAATACATAAAACGCCCTGCAACTCTAATAAATTTACAGATTTACAATTTACACATGTGCCATATGTTTTCAGAATCTACTGTTTTATTTGAAATTTTACGAACTCCCTCAGTGCGCCGAGCTTTAATCCTTGGATGTGGGTTACAAATGTTTCAGCAACTAGCGGGGATCAACACGGTCATGTAAGCATTTATTATCATACATTTGGTGTTGATAAACAGTGATTTGAATTATTCTGTTGGCATTCCTTATTTTCCTCGCAGGTATTACAGTGCAATGATTATGCGAATGGCTGGTGTTACTGATGACACAACTGCTATTTGGCTATCAGCTGTTACTGCAGGCATTAATTTTTTGTGCACGTTTGTGGGACTATATTTGGTCGAGAGAGTTGGTCGACGTTCGTTGACATTGGCCAGTTTGACAGGTAATGCATTATTTGATCTATACAGAAAATTCCTGATGAAACAATTAATAGTTTTTCATAAATCCTTGATGTTGACATTTGCATAAAAATGATATTAATGTTACGCATTAAATATAATCGGGATGTCGTATTGTTTTGCTCTTTAATTGTAGGTGTTGTATTTAGTCTCGTCCTATTGGCCGCTGGATTTCAACTGGCTACAGTTTTCTCTCCTTCGTCTACTTATAAAAGTGAAATGAATTCCAAGTCCTGCAATTATTCGTATGTATTATCAACGTTCTATCATTGACATCCATGCTCATTCGTTTTCAAACTGATAAAACCATGTGCCTGAGTTCATTGTATCGTTACTAATGCACTGTTGGGCCTGTATGGGAAGGGAATTTTCAAGCATTATTGTTTTCTGTAAAGTTCTGATGGAGTGATAAATATGATGACTTCATATTGTTTCACATGTATTTTTGCATCATTTTTATACTTCACTGTTACTGTTGGAAGTGATGTGAAATTTAAAACTGGAGCTTCTATTCTTGTCTGTTATAGTTACTGTGGCTCGTGCTCCAATGATGACAGCTGCGGTTTCTGCTATGCAAGCATTGATGGCTCTAATTTCAATGGCTCTTGCATTCCTGTGGCGGCAAATACGAGTGACAATTCAAAATATGGTCGTTGCTCAGACATGGACCATCCCAGCGCTGATATTTATTGGGCTGTGGGCTTCTGTCCCTCAACCTACCAATGGATGCCGATTGTAGGCCTTTGCCTCTATTTATTTTTCTTTGCTCCAGGCATGGGTCCAATGCCTTGGACGATCAATTCGGAGATTTACCCCTTGTGGGCTAGAAGTACTTGTTACGCCATTGCCACCTCCACCAATTGGCTCTTTAATATGCTGGTCTCAATGTCATTCCTCTCACTCGTGCAAGCTATGACAAAATATGGTAACTATTTGTAACTTCTGTAGTTACTAGAAGTAAGGGGTATCTATCTTGTGTCCTTTGTTTAAATTCTTTCATCCTGTGTTGCAGGTGCCTTTTACTTTTATGCCGGCCTCGCTCTACTTGGCTTGATCTTTGTCATAGTCGATTTACCTGAAACACGTGGAAAATCGCTCGAAGAAGTCGAGGGTCTCTTTGCTGTTCCCATTTGTTGCGGATCCAGCGGAATAGGGGGCGTCATTGGTCAAGCCATGGGACCACGGCCAGAGCCACACAACCACACTGTGCAGTACGTACATATCCGTGGTTTGAATACACGTGACCGTCAGGATAGCAATGAGTCAGGGGATGATCCTTGAATGCACTGATGATACATTCAGGCTAACACCTTGTATCAAAGATTTTTTGTGATGCATTATTCGATCTCGAGGGATCTGATAAAGAAATGCAAATTTACTGTTTAATAAGAGAAGTTTGAGGTTTTCTACCTTTTTGAGTTCGGTCATGAGCTCAAATTCATGCGAATTTTGGTTAATTGGATAAAAATCTTGTCTACAAGCCCATCTTGTAACTGTCTACACTATCCTGATCAAAACAAAAGTACAATTTTGTAGATTCGTTGCATAACGATTTTGGACAAAACTTATGAATATGATACGCTATCATGGGTTGATTGTCGGATCCCTTGAATACCTTTTCCTTGCAATCCATATTATGCTTTTTCCTTTTTCTCATTCATTACTCGTGCTCACATATATTAATTAACTACCCAACGTATGGGTATGTTAGTAAAGCTACTTATTATTCATTCTATGAGCCCAATTTGCAGGCAATTCTGGGCTATGGATGAAATGGGATTTAAACTTGTATTTCCATGTTTGCAATGCAGAAATTGATATGTTGAAAGGAACAATTTTCTGTATTGATTTGTAAGACTTACATGTATATTTATTTAGACGCTTATTGTCCCTTCCCCCACTGTAAGTTGCTGAGAAGTATTTACCCATATTTGGCATGCTAGACCTTTTCTTTCCAGTCTAGATTTTTTTTAAATCACCTCAATACAAATCAGTTTTGCCACCGGATGGCAATGTAGTCTCAACAGTTTACTGGAGTCAAATAGTAGAAAATAAATGTACATTTCAGAAGTAGATGCAATTAGACACTACATTTAGAAATCAAGCCTTAATTGTTCGTCCATAGACAGAATTATTTTAGAGCATACAATTGCCCCTGTGGAACTATTTGAAGCGTTTAGAACGTTTGTAACCTTTTTACCATCAGTCAGTATTTTCATAATTAGAACTTGAATATTTTCTAGTCATTTTTTTTAGAAAATACATTATATAACAACATATGCAGCGGTAAGGCGAAATGGTTTTTCAACTCTTATACATTAGCAGGTTTTATGCGCATGCTTAACCTAGTTTTTTGATATTTAATTCTAAACGTCTTGTTCATACATTTTGCATTCGCTCATTTTATTTTTATTATTTCAATACAGGAAGCCTAGCTAGTCCAAGATGCATGATTTGAACACGTCCGAAGATATATATTTTCGTATAAACTATAGCAATGTTCATGGAAAATTGCGCTACTGAAGTGACATTTTGAGGAATTTGGGCAGTTATTGTGGTAAAAATTGAGTTTTATCATGTTCATTATAAGCTGAATAAAAGTAACATTTCATGCAGTTTAGAGATTACATCCTTTCAAGTTTTAACAATTATCTTTATCGATATTCAAGTGTAATACATGTAGTAAGAGACTTGTGAAATGTGAAGTAGTTATCACTTCCAATGCTGAATGGTTGATGCAATTGATCTAGGTTTGAGAATTTGAGGAAATTGTGTAGTTAAATCAAAATATACATGTATTTATTAAAATTCGAGCTTGTCTTGTTTTGTACTGTATGTGTGAGGCTATAATGCTTTCCGATTTAAAATTACAAAAATTTGATAGAAATAAGGTCCGGAAGCTGACCACATTCAAACAGGTTCTGACTTGTCAATGCACCACGTGCATTATCAATCCACAAAAAGACATTTAATAATATTATTATGGAGCAAGAAAAAGGTTTATTTCTCCTCAATGTTTGCTTTACGAAAATATTTTTAATCAATCCACAAACAAGAATTAATATCTTTACAGTAGGAGGTACAGTATATATTTTACTTGAGCAATTTTTGATTTCGAACAATTTGTATTTGAAGTTAACATGGCCAAAAGATGGCACCACTAGTGGCGAGCCCCAGTTGGCTGGCTCAGCCACTCAGTAGCCCGGATGTTGTCAGTTCTGCTCCTCAGTTGAAATGCGGAGGCTGTGAGGTTCTGCTGACGTGCTGTCGAAGGATGGTTTGGATTAGCCGTTGAATTGTTGTCATTTTTAACCGCGTTTTATCTGTGATAGCTCGACCAAATGGCTTCTGATAAGAAGAATCTCCGCAAAGATAAGGAAGTGCTCTTGGAATTGGAGGGACGCGTAAAGGGTAAGCATTTCGTCCAAAGTGGGGGCCGAGACGAGCGGCTAAATCTTTGCATAACGTCAACTTGACGCTATCTTCAAACGGTGTTTACTTAGAAATATTGAAAGACCTGGTCGATTATTTCTTTCCTGAAAGTAGCGCAAACTTTCGTGTTTTGTTTGATGAGACGCGTGGGTCACTGCGAAGCATTGTGCGCAGTCACGAGAACACTCCTGAAAGGCGGCCAGAAGCGTGCAAAAGTTCAGAATTTCGTTCGGCGTTAGGCCTCGTCTGTGCATCCAGCTTCCTTATCAACCTGGTTTTTTGTCAGTTTTAATTTCTGGAAAACTGGATCTAATTAGTGGGTTCTTCGCCAAGTATTCTTTTGTTGCAAAATCGCAATCGGCTGCGCGGTGCCGTTAGAGGGAGTTGGCGTAGAAACGTTTTTGAAGCTGTCATCTTTGACCTTTCATGAAACACGATGCACAATCGTGACGTTGCTGGCGGATTTTGACTGAAATCAAATGTCAAATCAAATTATTTTTGGTCTGCGGTAAATTGGCTAAAAATGTTGTCGGTGTAATAAAAAATCATGGAGCTAGTCACTAATCACAAAATTCAGTAGTCATGCAGGAAACGTTTACTGACTGGGTACAAGTATGGCTGTTTTAGTGAATATAATCTCTAGACCCATGACAGAGAGAGTAAATTAATTGCTAGTTTCGTGACTGCGAAATTTGCATTGCGAATGTTTCCGTCGCAAATCTTTCTTGTCAGAAATTCACACAATGCTCGTTGCAAAGTTTATTACTCAAAGGCCTATGGTTTTCATCATAAGCCATATCAGCAAGTTTGTATGTCAATTAATTTCCTTGTGCGTCTTGGGATTCTACCGAAAAGTGACAGGAAACCATCCAATCGATTAACAGTTGCTTCAAGGGAAATTAGTGTGGTTTTTACGTTAGACATCAACTTTGTTAAGGGTCTGGGACCTGTTTCGAATGGTGATTGCGGTTTGACCTCGAATAGATTGACTCCCTCGTTTTCCAAGACGTCCACCATGGCGTGATAACCAGAAACAGGTGGTGCGTGGTTTGTGGCTTGGAAATTCACATCCAGGAAATCGAATTTTGCCATCCCATCGAAGTGCCCAGCCTTTGTCAATTCATTAAACCGCCATTAACACTGGCCAGTATGCGTCAATTACCTTTACAAGTGAATCAACTATTTGAACTGGCTTGTTTTGACATGCTTTACTTACGAATACTTATGATACACACGAGTGATGAATACTCAGGCTGCGTTCCTAGAAACTTAAAATTTTATTTCTCAGGAACCAAACAAAGCTGGTAGACTTTGTTAGAAGCCCAGTAGGCGTCATGTCCTATATATACCTCATGAGGCGCATGAATAATTTTAAAAAAATTCTTGTGGATGCCTATTGTTGGAATGACTGAAATTTTGGAGCACAAACATCACGCTCGTGGTTCAAATTTGGATGTTCATCCGGTTAGCCAAGAGTGAGTCTCAGAAAAACCTCTAACGAGGGAATAAGTAAGTTACTTTCCCAGGACTTTCAGGTGTAAAGTCTAATGTAACGGAACAGGGAGACTGGTAGATCTCTGCAGATCTGGTTTGAACTTTGGGAGACTTTGACTTATCTGGAGAAGTGATCTGGAAGCCGGCTTATGACTCAAATGCGAGAAAAAAAGTGAAAAACAGGGAGGGAGAAAAAAAGTTATTTTAATTCGTTGGCCAATGCTCCTGGCAGCCTGTAAGTGAAGGTAGCCTTATTCCGAAACATTTAGGCCAATTTCACTGGCTTTGACATGATTTTGATGCGCCCCGGAGTAACCATTAGGCCATTTCCAGTTTCCACCGAACTAGGCCTAAGCCCACCCGTGAAACGTGGAAAATCGGCGCTGAAAGTGCAACAGGACCGATTTTTAATGTATGCAGTTCTTAATTTTATTCAAGGCCGTTTTTCACTACGCTAAATTGTCTCTTGTTCGTTACAGTTGGTGCGTGCAGCCGAATGGAAATGGGTTTTTAGATTTGGGTGTCGGTTTGGGCAGGCCGAAATTACTTTCGTTTCCTATTTAAAAGCAGCAGCCCTGTTATTCGCTGTATCCTGATTGGCGGAGCGGAAGGTCAAACGGTTAACCGGTGGAGTCTGGACAATAGGGATATCCGCCGTTGAGACCCCGCGCTACTGGATGGAGCTAGTTTTCCCAATCCATGGAGGGAGAAATTGGTTAGGAGGTAAACATGATTGCCTCCCGCGCGATTGTGGGTCAAACGCAGTCTCCTCGTTCGCGAAGCTCGTTTTTTTTTTTTTTTTTTTTTTTTTTTTTTTTTTTTTTTTTTTTTTTGCACCAAACCGACAAATGTCCCGCCTGGTTGTGTATCGATTTTGTTTAAAGACACCCGAGGCAACTTATCAGCACAAGGGTGTCGGTTAAGGCAGGCTGGATTATGGGATGTTTAAGAGGGAGCGCGATTGCATCGATCCTGAAAATTGACAGGGACAATCTCTGATTTTGTACGGTTCGTTTTATTTGGGAACTGTGTATCAAGCTGTTGGCGTGACAACTGTTGTAGAATTTATATTTTTTAATTCAAACTCTTAAGGCCGATCCAAAAAGATGCCCATCATGGAAAAATGTTTATTCGCACACTTTTGCTTCAGTTACTTTTTCATAATTTGAATGCATCCCGTTTATTTATAAGAAAATTAAGCTTAAAAAAAAGTTATGCGACCCCTGAAATGGATTGTCTTCGCAGGGAAACCTCAGAAGATGAGCATCGGAGGTTGCCTAACGTGTTTCCCCCCCCCCCCCCCAGCAAATTGAACACAAAAATGTGTAATTTGTTTCCATGCTGGGCATCATTTTGGGCGTCCTTAACCTGTCAAAAATTGCTTAGTAAAATTCGATTAGTTTTGTTTATCAACTGATAATGGCTTCATCATCTTGGGCGGTGAGGCAATCCGTTAGAAAACCACATTCTGGCCACCCAAACCGAGTCACACCAATTTAATAATCATGTGCAATTTTTGTCCGTTACTGATGTACAGTTTTTCGCCCCGAATTCGAGATTTGAAATTAAAATTTCCCACGAGTTTACTCTTGTGTTTAACAAGCGTTACAACAAATTTAATCTTACCCTGATCTGGTGGGATTTTATTATTATTATTTTTTGAAAACATAAAACTGACCAACGTCGGGTACGCGTACCAACAGGGAGGTCAAAAGTTTGACCAGCAGTTTTCAACTGCTAAATGTTGTGAGTATGCATAATGATTTCACGGTTGAGATATTCCTGTTTGCCCCACGCGGCACGCTAAAACGATAAACGGATAAGTTGCTCAGCTTTTGATAAGAAAAATTCGAGTCACGCTAACGTCTTCGTGCGCGCATTTAGCAAACGTCTTATGCAAGCCCGCTGCGCCTCGTAACGACTTCCTGAACTTTGAATTTTCTCATTTTGAAAGCGACGACCCGGACTCGGTTCGCTCTGGATTTACGCAAATGCCAGTTCGTTTTTGGTTTTCACTTTTCCACTATTAGCCTATCGGGGCCAGCTCGTATTGATCGATGATGAATAGGAGGGAGTCGAGGAGGAGGGAAAAACCAGCCGGTGAGTAAAAGGCAGCCAGACACAGCTGCTGGACTGGCCGCTGTCACGTGACTTCTCCAGGTGTTGCATTCAAATGTCTGGGATAAATAAACAATAAGCGCCGGCATTGAAAAATAGGCAATGTACACTCTTGTGGTCCCTTTTGTTCGAGCTAACGCAGAGCCCCCTGGCGGCATGAGCCACGAAATCTTTGGGTACCGAGTGATTTAACTGTTGCACTTATCGAACACGTAATTCAATCTCTGAACAGGAATCCTTTGACGCTTCCGTTTTATTTTACTTCGATGGGTTGTTTATTCGCTGCAAGTTTTATCCATACGCTCATTCCTCTCGATACGGCGTTTCACTTTAATGGCCTTTTTGTTTCATGTCCATGGTTCATTTTACGGCCAAAAATAATGCAACCTGATGTTTCCTAACACGAATACGTGAAAGTGCATGGGTCTTCTGAGACGTGTGAAATCATTGACACCTTTTTCTTCACTCTTCTATGGTGTAACCATGAACATCCTGTTCCATAGGGATGAGCAACTCGCACTTAATACTTTTTCTGCTGGTTTGAAATGAATTTGTCCTTTGACAGTCAACTTCAGCTAAGGCCAGTGACAGCAATGGTGTCATGCGAATCTTCAATTTTGTTTTCCTTTTTGAAAACTATGTTTTAATTTAGGTCAACAACGTAAGTGATTTTCTGCATTTTTTGAATGAGATTTGGAACGTGTCCTATGTAATTTATATAGGTTTATGTAAAAACGTGTTTCGTTGTATAGCATTTCGCCTTACAGCCAACTTTCCAGGAACAAATCTTGGCCTTAAAGTGAAGCCCGAGTGTAGGCAACTTTGAAAACTTTATTTCCACGAAGCACTGTTGCATGCCCAAAGTAGTAAAGAGTTCCAAAGGGTTCAGGGGAGCATGTTATTTGAGTCAGTAGGTGACGAAACGCTGGGTCGAACCTCGTTCGTGCCAGAGAAGATAACGCTGAATTGACATAATGTTTTTGTAAATGCTTAAATAAAGGTTATCTAAACGGTACCTCTAGAGGCTCTGGTCGCCCTGCCCTTTTCCATCTGGAAACAGTAATTCGGGCAAGTGGGCGTGCATCGTCTCTGGATGACCGTTTTGGGCCAACAGGAATTGAATAATCCCAGGGCGGTTATCGTCTGTTTGGCGCAAGTGTCAGGCTAATGAATTTAAAGCTGGAACATGTGCAGTGTTTGTTTTTAATGCGGTGCAAACATTGAGTCAGTCGTATAATTAAGCCAAAGTGTTAAATGTTATGCCTCCCTATCTGTATGTGGCACATTACTCGTCTGCAACACGATGCAGACTTCGTCCATTTTGAATTTTTGGCGTGAATTGCAGCAGGGGCTAATTGGTTTTGGCGTGCAAAATTGTGGGCGCCCAGCAGCGATGGCTTGACCCAACCAAACTGCCCCCAATCCATATTTCTTGGCGAAAGTGTAGCTCGCGTTTTGAGCAGACTGCTCGTGCCACTTTACTGCTCTGTACACGCTGTCCTTTGTCAGAAGTTAAAAATATATCGCTCCCTGAGTCATGTCCTGTTTGTTGCGAATTCGGATTTCGGAGATATGAATTACAGATGAAAAACGCGGGGCTGCAAGAAAACTAGCAAAAAGATTCCTTGTTGTTGATCTTGCGCGACGGAAAGGGAAGCAGACACTCGCCGAATTTATGGCGGCTCTCGACTGGACCACTTTTGAGATGGTTTTGAAACGCGTGTCGTCCGAACGGCTGAGGTTTGTTTTCGCCTTCGCACGCCATCCATCATGTTTCGTCCAAATGTGATTTATGGCCAAGCTGCATGTTCTGCTTTACTTCTGTGAGAAGCGGGGGTAGAATGGAAGAAAAGTGTTTGGAAATGGTGCCGAGCATGATCGGAATAATTTTTCAGCTTTACAAAAGTTGCTACCGATACACGGGACTCATAAATCACTGCATTCAAATTCACCTCAAAGAAAGTAGACACCATCCACGTCACACTTAGTCCTGCTTCTGTAGAAAAAAATAATTCCCCGTTTTTAAATCACATAATGTAGAATTCGTTGCATTTTCATGTGTAATGTTTTTGCATTTTCATTTGTTAGGGTGGTCAGGGAAATTTGTTCAAACAAGCTGGATGGGAGGGAGAGGTCAGGATGGTTGACAATTTTCTTTCTGGGGAAACCATGTCTTAATGTTGTACATAAATCCTCACAGATGGCGCTGGGAGGTTGAATTGAGTCAATTTAGCTGTCATAATTATGACGCCATCTATCAAGTTCTGGTAAACTTAATGAGGCCTCATTTGCAAGCATCTGTATGCCATCCCACGATAAGCAAAAAACAATGAATAGAATGTATGCTTAGTCCGCAGCTAAATGCATGTTGTTTGATTACGATCGTTACCATTATCATCAAGCATTTTGTAAAGATTAATAAAGAGCTCCACGATATTGTTTCTCAGTCGGTTTTTGTGGTGTGAAAGTGAAACTAAATGAACTGTGAGGTTTTGCTATGTAGATATCACCCTTACCACATGGCATATATTTGCAGTCTAGTTATATAGAATTGAGTTGATTTACTGCCATATGTGCTGTTTTTACTTAAAACAGTAAAACCAGCAGTAAATCAACCGTCACATTTTACATCAAATATGACTTACCAATTAGCCAATGCACTCCAAGCATGAACTGACGAAAACGGATTTGACAAGTCAATGTCGTTATCGTTTTCTGCCAGTTATTTTTAAACTCGGACCCCGTTGTTTGAGTTTAAAGTTCATGATCACAATAAGCGCTTTTATTTATTTATTTAATCTCTGGGAAGGAAAAGTAGGCAACTGAGTAATGAGGATACCCATTAAGGGTGGAATGACATCTCGTGAATAAATATTTTATCCCGTCCATTAATTAAACGAGTGTCATCAAAAGGCGCTATAAAGAAAGTGGAGGTCACCTAGGGGTCGTCTCATTCATAGCTTTTATCTAAATTCGGGTCCCCCTAGTGATAAAAGGCAACGTCTGAAACATTTCAAGGCCAGCGTAGACCTAATAGTAAATAGCATGGGCGATCGCCAATCATTTTAATGAAGATATGAATTGTCGTTTTTTTCCCGGTACGTCGTTAATTTCGCGTCTGAAAAAAAGATGCGATTGTTTCCTGCGAAATTTTAATGGAAGAGATTGCCGTACCCGACTCGCATCCTGTCTTGGCACCCAATCAAAGAGCAGGCGGGGGCATGTGGCAATCAACACTTTGAGTAATTAAAAATGAAAGGAAGTGTTGAGTTCTAAACGTTTTTCGGTCGGTGAAAATGTCATTCGTGGCCTATCTCAAAATGGATTCTGTTCAAGTTGGACAAAACGGCTTATGTGTAGTACTGAATTTTCCCTGTGCATATTGCACAAATGTAAGCTGGTAGACGACATGTTAATGGCCTGCGTGCATTTTTCCTGGAAAATTGTAGAATATCATTTCGTCCCCACTTCCTTCACTTACAGACAAGGCTACGCAGGCAGTTACTTGTAGAAGACAGGTTTTTTTTCATTATAGAACTGACCCTGGCATTTCTGATAACGCAAGTGTTGATAGCAATTAAAAAGGCAGGGGAAGCCGAAAGATTTCAGTGATTTGTGTGGAAATTCGATATGTGATACCAGATGTCGCGAAAGCAACCAAGGAAGAAATAGTCCTTGATGCTTTCGTTTTTGCAGCGTTTTGCTTCAATCTCCATTTCAAGGCTTTCAGGCGCATCTGTGGGTGCAATCGTCTCATCCTTCGCTTTTTGGTTTGTGATTTACAGCATTTCGCACAACCATGGATGCACAACCAAGTTGTCAGCACTAAGGCTCTATTTAAATACATGCGTTTTATTATGCTTTTTTAATTTTTTTTGCTTAAATTTTGAAATGCCCGTGCTTATTCCGGGACCCTAGAGTTTCTGTGATTCCAGTTTTTTCATTATTTGTTCAGTAGTTCTGATAACTTATCTTGCAAGAAAACTTCCTATATTTTGGCAGCTGCATCCATATTTTATTTCGGATTCTGTCTTTATTGAGATTTGTGTCCATTTTAATCGCATAATTATGAATTGCAAACTTCTTAATTTAAAAATAAGGGACTCTTTCGTCATGTATAGAATGAAATAATAAGTAATATCAAACGTACTTTCGGTTCGTCATTAAGTTGGTGACTAGTTTACAAAATAAGACAATACAGTTATCAGATCTGTAAAGTAATGCAGAAGTCTTTATTATGCATTGTTTATAAGAACTATATTTGAACGGACTCATAACCTCAGATGTTGCTTGAAATGTAATTGACCTTGTATATTTTAACTTTCCCGCAGTTGTTAAGCCAAAAAAAACATGCATGATTTTTTCTGACCACATGTTATTTTCCCCGTTTTCTCAACCCTGGAGTTTGACATCATGTCAATGATGTCATGTGTGATCCATCAGTTAGCTTAGGGCTGTCCTTTGGAAGAGAATACCAGCGTCTGATGGCATACAAGAAAATGACCAATTGCCTGGTATGGATCCGAGCGGACTCTGTTTTCCATAAATGGATTTAAATGTAAGGTTCTACCACCTCGGTGGTTTCGTTTAAAGATTCCCGCCCCTAAATTGTTATTTCCATGCAAAGTAAAATATTTCTACATCTTGCATGTACTTCTGTAGGGAGCCTACGTGAATACGTCTGTTGTAAGCATCAACAAGTAATTGCAGCCATGATTCTTGCGCTTGGCAACAGTAGTGCATTATTATCCACTTGGGCATAAGTGATGATGGGTCGTTAGCGCTGGAATTAACATCATTTTATCTGGAAAGGTAATTTGAAAGTTCGTTTAATGGTCGCCGTCAGCCCTTGCACCAATAGCTTTCATTGGATAATTAAAAGTGAATGCTCGCCAAGTTAATTTAGCGCTGAATAGGGAATACTGTATTCATTTCGAAGCTCAGAACGGCAGATTCTCAGTTGGCAGCTATCAGCTCAACAAAATGGCCGATGGGATGTGTTAGTCCTGAACACCGAACTCGGTGTCCAGACGCTCGTAACGACCGACCACGGTTTGAACGCTGCCTTTTAAACAACTGTAACAGTTCTAACATCATATAGTTTTGTTAGCTACCTGCCTTCGCTCGCTTCCATTAGCGGCAGCTCGGTTTCCCGTTCTGCTCAACAGGTGGCGCTGGGTGTCTCGGCGCCTGCCGAAGAGGATGTTGCCGTGGTTGGAAATGTTGGGCCAACTTTTTGAATCGAGGTAATTAGCCCAATTTGCGAGCATAAGTTTTCGACCATGCAGACGAAGACGCCCAGCGGCCGAGGAATGCGTCCGCGCAAGTTGGTGCGCAGGAACAGCACCCTGAGGAAAATACCTTTCTCGTACCGTAAGTGCGAAACGTATTTATATGTCGCTAGATCACGGTGAATTTGGAAGAATTTTGCGTTTCTGCCCCGTTCTCGCTCTTTCAAGGCCTCTCGGTTTTTTTTCTTCTGTTTTTTTTTTTGCCCCCGTGCATGCTTATTATTAGGGGGCCCCTGAATGGGGCTAACCAACTGTTGATGGCCGTGCTTGTTTTCCACCTAGAAATGTTTTCATTATTTATTCGTGGGGGCATGTGTGATCCCAGTTTCTACCTGCAAGGCGCTTGGAAATAATGGACAACGCTTTCTGAATGGCCTTTAGACGGCACCTGTTAGATTGCTAATATGGACATGATAATATGCATGATCATTTTGTGTATACAAGCATCTATATGATTGGGTGATGCTGAACAAGGAATGCAACCTGGAGTGCTAGTTTGTCATACGTTGAATGACTGTTGATAAGCTGTTCGTTTACCTGCGAAGTTATGTTCATCGATAACGGCGAGAGTATATTTAATTAGTTCAACCCAGTTCTGGGGTTTTGAATGATATTGCGTCTGCGATGCATTGACGTTTTTTTTGCGCTTAGTCTACCTGCCATTGATGTAATTTAAGCTTTTGGAAAGTTGTTCAGATATTGGTAGTAATTCATTCGTAAAACTGGTTTTATTTTGCAAGTTTTGGAAGAATACCTATTGTATTTTATAAAACAGCTTAATGCCAAATTGTAGCGCTTAAATGAAAACATAACTTTTGTTATATATTAAAAAAACCTGCTCTTAAATTTATAACTTTGTTAAAATGTCAAGACTATAATTTGATTTCACCAAATGATGCAGACACCGTGGATGTTGGGCAATTTGATTGTTCACATGTAGGTCTATATCAAAAATGTTTGCTGCATTTGCCATTCGCACTATGTAATTAGGCATCATTTTCGACGTTTTATTGTTTGTACTGAGGTGAAAAGTATGGGTTACCTGAATAACGCAATAATGCATTTATCATTGTTTTCGGCATGAGAACACTCCAACCTTGATCGAGTATACCCCTTCGATTTTTTTGATTGTTTGATGAATCACGCGCCCGTGGCTTATCGTTCCTAATTAAAACTAAGTGCAATGTGTATATTTTATAGACAAGTTCGATTTGCCAGTTGGCTTATTTTCATTAACCAATAGTAATGATTGACAGTGAACTCATTTCACTTCAGGGAAGTGGGGGTGTGGGGTGCGTAGGTCTGATAAGTAGTAGATGGCTTTCGTTGATTGCGATAATTAGCTAGTAGGTGGAACACAAATGTTTTCTGATAAGCTCGGATATAATTTCTGCAGTTGTTCCCAGGGGGAGTGCAGAGCTTGTCTGAAGACCGTTATTAAAGCACGTCATTAAACTGTAAAAAATGACCAATGCATGGCGACTTTATAGCCCCGCTCTAGGGATTTTACCTCCTCTCACCCACACACTCAAAATTCTCTAGTTACTTAATCGTTTAATTTTAAGACTAATGGAAACCCGTAGGTGAATTTGTTTCGAAAATGATATAAATTATGGATTTATGCTTACATTTACATAGCCTACAAATGTTTTTGAAAAAAACATCTTATCACGGAATTTAGACACTCTATTTTAAAAAAATCAAACACTGGGTTTTGGCTTAAATTTTAAATAAAGCATTTTAGAATACGTAATCACCAATCATGAAACTTCTTATAAATTTCTGTCACTTTCTTTAATACTGTTTTAAATAAACACCGTGTGGGCAAATTTTTCTGAAAACTAGATCTTTAATTACGGGTTTTAGCTTACCAAAGTTTAACGAAATATCCTATATTTTCCTATATTTTAGCAAAATATCCTGTATTTTCTATAGGCGTTTCAACCAATTATTTTTTCTGGACATTCTATTAAGGGAACGCCATAAGCAAATTGATTTCAAAAGTAGATCCTCAGTCATAGATTTCGCGGTCGTCTGTATACACAATTTTGGAAATATTAATCATGGGAAGGCCGTAGGCGAAATTTTAATAAAAACGGAATAACAAATAATTTCTCTTTTTGCAAAAATTGTCTCCATAAGGCTGGCAGGCTCATCCGCACGCTCTTGTTGTGCCTAATGGTTCATAATGATCTTATTTGCGCATCTGAATTGATCAGTTAGTGTTTCGATGCCGTGTAGGCCTACGTCGCGGGCTGCAGAAGTTGCCTTCTGGAAATGTAAACGTTGGCGCCTCGTAAAAGCTTTCATCATTCCTTTCTTTTCTCTCTCGCTCTCGATTGTCTTTTTTTTCATCTTCTTGTCTTTTGTACTGTTTTATTAACGTCAAACTCTCGAGTTTGTTTTCTTTTATTTTCCGGAGTTATTTTTTGTTTATGCTGCCGCAGCCTGCGGAAGTTGAGGTCGTTCACGTTGGCTGGCCTGTTTTGGAATCTAGTTGAGTTGTTAACGGCGAGATGGTGCTGCTGCTGGCTTTTTATGTCTGCGGGGAGTTTCATACGCCCCCTATGCACGTCCGCTGTTCGGGAAACGTATTTTGAACCAATTTCCCGTCCATCGGATCTATTATTAAAATCCAGATGAATGGCATCCACTGATTTTTTTTTGCTCGGGAATTTCGAACAGTTCACGAACCCCGTGCTCGCCGCGCGGTTGTTCTTTCGCGGACCGCTGCGGTATTGCGTTCTGTCAGAAATTCAGAATCGCTGGAAGAAATGCAGATAAGTTTTACGCTTGCGTGATCGGATCATGAGTACAGAAGATCTGATTAGTACCGTCGGAGGTCCTCATGGTTGGCGTGAAGAGATTAGGGGTTTTTCCCGTAAATCTAATACACACCACTCTTTATTCGACGTTTCGCTATAACGGCCTTTTTTGTTTTGTTCTAGTTTCATTATACGAACAAAATAATGAAACCTGATATTTTCTAACACAAAATACGTGAAAGTGCATGGGGCATTGAGGCGTCTAGAAGTATTTAGGTCACTGGAATCTCCAAAGGTCTCCCTTTCATCCCCCCCCCCACTTTTTCATGGTGTAACTCTGGGTATCCTGTTCCATAGGGGTGAGCAACTCAAAGTTGATCATTTTTCTGCTTGGTTGAAGTGAATTAGTCATTTGAGCGCTTACTTCAGCTAAGGCCAGTGACAACAATGGTGTCATGCGAATCTTCAGACTGTTCAAAACGCTTCTTATAGGTATTTTAGTTTTTCAATTTTGTTTCCCTTATTAGTTTGATGTTAAATAAAATTTAAATGTATAAATTTTTAGCCAACAACTAAAGGGATTTTTCTGATTTTTTTCAATGCGAGTGGAACGTATCCTATTGTATTGGAACGTATGTCAGATACACTCATACCTCACTTAACGGCCTAGATATTTTCCTGGAAAGTTGACTGTAAAGTAAAATGCTGCATAGCGAAGCATTTTTTACATGACAATAACGTCTCCAAATGACGTTCTTTTTATTTTTTTGACCGAGTTAACTATTGGAAGTCGAATCTAAATTTGACGTCAAGTATATCAAATGTTAACGACACATTTTCATGCAAGATGTTATCTTCATATTTGACATCATTGAGTAGGCCTATTAAACTATCAGGGTTTCCACAGAACTGTGAAATCTGGATTTCTGATATTAAAAAAATATATATATATTTTAAAAATATTTTCAAAAAGTCAGGGGATTTCCTAACTTGAATCATAATTTCAATATCCAGTTGCAATGAAAGAAAATCCAACATGTGGGAGCCCTTTCCGTTTGGCTACATTTCTCGTCTATGGAACCATGTGTGGAAGTCAGTTGATCGAAAGTATATGTATTCAAAGGCAACCTCTTTTCACTTATTGTTGATCGATGGCGAAGCCCTACAGGTCTGGGTGAAATTAAAATAACCTGGAAAGGCTGGGGATTTTATTTGACTAAAGTTGTGGGATGCTTAGCTATGACGGCCCATATTTGGGTCATAATGATGTCAGTCAAAATGACGCCATCTTTGTTCAAGTTATGTCTTCTTGACTATTTGTTCATCAGGGAAGGGGATGGGGCAGATCCGGCAGGGCAGAGGGAGTTATAGGTTAGGACGTCCTTTATGGACGACCACAAATCATGTTCGCAATTATAGATAAGAACGACAATTACGTCTCTGCTCAAGAAAGATTCAAGTTAAAAGGTCGCCTAGAAAAAAAACAGATGAGAGTAACCTCCCAATTTAGCTTTCCGCCGTTCAGGACTCAGCCGTTGACGAAAGATTTCGGACGAAAGGCGCGAGTGAAGCACCCGGTCCCGGACCCGGACCGACGCTGGGTTCGTAAACACGCTCATTTGTCTCTCAAATTGGGCAACAAATGGCTAAAATTGGAATAAGTTCGACAACAGTAATTCACACGGATTGCCAGCTGTCTCCCCTCGTCGCTCGCCCCGGGAGCCCGTGCGAGGGAGGAGGACCTCCTCCGAAGATGTGCCAGCAGTTATTGGCAACAACAGAGGGGCTCATTGAAGGCTTTCGGAAACTGAGCAGAGTCAATGGCTCCCATTCAATGAAACGAGCCATTAAACGTCATCTTTCTCAAACTGGATACCGGAGATCGAGTGACCAACGATGAATTTAATGAAGCGGAACTAGACCGCTTTCTGATGAAGATTAATTCGCGCGAATTCGGGCAGGGGGAGGGAAAGGAGGAGGGAGACAAGAAGAAGAAGGCCTGCCTGCTCCACAATCTGTTCGGTCCACCCACCCACAATGCCGAAATGTGAAAATCGGTTCACTCTTTTCTCTCCCCCGCCCGGGCTCGCCTATTCATTGGGTTCCTTTTTTGTGTGAATCAAGCTCGCAGTACCGAAATGACGCTGCCGACGAGAGGTGAAAGGGTACAATGCCCTCTGATGCAAATATTATGGCGTGTTTGCGGTGGGACGCTAATGGGGTGGCTTCCGAACCCCTTAGGGGCTGCCCATGAACTACCGCCATGCTTAAGTAAGGCTTCAAGCGATGGGATTTTAGATGCATTACAACAAAAAAAAAAAAAACCCAAAGCTTGTGGATTCGTGTGGCAACTAGATGCCAATTCCAAAACATTGATTATTCTTGCCACTACCATTGTACGAATTGAGCCTATCTGCTCCAATTAATTGAACATTATTTTAAGACTGGCTTTCAAACATGAAGTCTGCGCGCGTTCAACAATTTGGCCGAAATGCCACCACACTGTTGGTCACGAAAATGTAGTGCAAATCAATCTGCCACGTGTTTTTTTTCTTTCTTATTCATGTTCACCCACTCATGAAATTCAGTGTTTTTCAGCTAAACTCCCTACTCCGATTTTTACTTTGAACTGAACCTGACCAAATGATGATGCCCACATACCAAAAAAATGCACATTTTTGTTTCGAATACTCGTTATAATGTCCCGTCTATTTACGAATAAAATTAAATGTTTGTTCAATTGTTTAAAGTTTATTTACTTATTAAATAAACGGGACATTTTGAAATGATAATAAATAACGCAGACCCCAGCGGACGACCAGCGGATTTAAAAATTACGACGACTGTTTGGAACAAGTGTGTAATTTGTTTACATATTAGCATTTTTTTATATCTCAGCCTTAAAAAGGACATCTGAAGCTAAGGTAGCACAAAAAATAAGAACATTTGCGTAATTGTGAGGATTAGAAAAACCTAAAGAAATTTGATCCCTGATAAGCTTGCCATTTGACTGTTGTAAAAACGAAGTTTGGGAACTATCATTGCTGAATTGCCCTGTTCGCAGGAACAGGAAGGGGGGTATTGGGTTGTTGTTCCATTGTTTTGCCATCGTATTCTTGATGTGAGGGGTCTTATTTATATCCGGACGTGCTTTAACGGACGACCCCCCAAGGAGATGAAGCTACCTAGCGCACGCTAGGAGGGCCTGTTGGACAAAAAGGAAGTTAACCTAGTTGCATTTTAATTAGGGTGGCTGTTTTGCTTGGTGTTCCGTAGAACTCTAGGTCGCCGAGGCGCCCCCGAATGTCACTATCAATCAGAAAAATGCGAGGGTGGAGAAATTGAAGGAAAAAAATTCGGGGGAAAAAAATCGCACGCAAGACGAAAGTCATGCGCAGCGGCGAGAAGGGTTTTTAGGGGAGCAGAAGTATCCATGGGCCTGGGACAAGCTGTTGCTGCTCGCCACTCCCAGCCGGCGGAAGTCGAGGGAGGATCTTTTGAGTTCTTGACATTCGCAGTTGAGCCTCTGGAGCGGAATGGTGCCTTCGGGATGGATTAGCAGAGCCTCGCGTGTTTAACCACGCTGCCATGTTTCAGTGCCTGGTCAGTGTGAAGTGGACCTCGGCGGCCGAATTAGGCGTCCTGGGGAAAGGTAATTGCTACAGGTGTCACGTGACGACGGGTTTCGTTGGATACACGGCTATGTGCGGTGTGTGTGTGTGTATGTGTTTGGGGTTTTTTTTTTGGCCTACGCGTCCGAAAAAGCGGAGTTTCTTGGCACTGGATGGCCGTCGGCTGAGTGGTGCCAGCGTGGGAACTACATGTGCCGTGGGGGCCGCTGCTTTGTGACGTATGGCAACCGAACGCCCATGGTTTCGGTTCTGTTTGGGTTCGTTGGAAAAGTTGTGCCAGGCGGAGAATTCGGCGCCACGTGAAACGCATCGAGGACATTTAATTTTTAGCGGGTGTGTTGCCTTGGAACTGTTGTGGATGCTGTCGATTTCAGCAACTTTCAATTCAGTACCCTTAGTACTGTCAGCAAGTAAATGCCGTGTGGTGGGGGAAATGATTCCATGTGACCAGTTGATTAGGCGTTTACCACTTGATCTGGGTTAGTTAGCAGTAGGCCTATCACCTGATGCACGAATGAAAAGAAGGACGTTCTATTAGGTGATCACTTGAAATGGGGGTAATTCTTAAACTAAGCAAATTTTAAGATATAATACAGTACCTACATTGTACTGTATTTAGGTATCCATTTGTGGAACTCCGAGCACATTTGGATCCTTGTCTGATAGGTCTTAACGTAGTGTTAATGCAGTGGAAACTGCGATTGAATGTTTATGGGTTTAACCTATCAACTGAATTGAATGTGAAGTAATTTAAACTGTATAAAAGAAAGAATTTAAAGTACGTGTATATGAATGACATGCCTTTCTTATAAATACCATACGATAACCCTAGTTAAAAGGGATGATTCCTTAAACCCATTCATTAGGCGTTTCCCACTTGATCTGGGTGTTAACTAGTAATTGCGAATTATTCAATGATTGTTTTATCAGCCTTTTGACAATGCTTCCGTTGTTTATTGATTTCTGGCGATTAGGAATAACTTGTATTCACCTGATACATCAGTCACGTTTACTAGACCGGTACCATCACTTGTAAAATCAGAATTGTGTAGAAGTGTTTAATTTTTCAAGTCGTAGGTCTATCGTGCGCATAAGGGCGATTGTTCGAATTTGGCGACCCCATTTCATGCTGCAGGTATCGCTTTTCTGTTGAGGAAATTTAGAGAAAGCAACACCCATGTCGTTCAGATAACGGCTCGGAGTCATTCATAGAGGAAGATACAATCATTGTTACGGAAGTGCATTGGGTTCTAGGAAGCCATTGGTCTTCATAAAATTTCACTTAGTAAAAAAAAAGAATTTCAATCGTTTTGCTCACCTCTGAAGACCAGTTGAAAGAGCGACGTCAGCAAAAAATTAATGCATTTCTCTGATTAGAAGTAATAGTTGGTTGCGAAACCGAATTATGATGCTTCCGATGTAAAACTCATTTTTGGTAAAGCAGTGACAGATGTATTCAAAGCCCAATAATCAAGGTTTCAAGCTTAATGACCTAGTACAGCAACCTAAGAGTGCATTATAGGCTACAAGTGCAGCGTTTACCTTGTCGTGAAATACGATCAGATTAATTGGCTGATAAAGGGGCAGGTATTGGTCACAATTCGTGGGAAAATACTCGAAATGAACAACACACTGTAGTATATATACGGTTGTCGTCTTATCTGATTTTGGACCTTCTCGTGTTCCTTCAAAGTTAATTTTGCTATAAAAAGGAGCCAGTTCAGGTTGACACTCGTGGCCCATTTGGGGCAAAACGAAAATGACTCCGCTCCATCTGAAAGTTGGTATCCTTCGCTGATCGGTATCAGTCACGCTTACTGTTGCCTTTTGGTCATTTAGTAAATTTTTATATTCCAGCTGGTAGTTCTTTCCCCCCGTTTCGTGTTGCTGCGGTTGCAGATTCTCGATTTTTCAAACGCCTCATTTTTATGCTTTTATTATCGTCAGCGCGAGATTTGTGTGGTTTCTGACGTTTTTGATCTGGAACACTTTTCCTCCCCTATTTGCAACGTGGAATGCATGCAGTCAAAATGGATCAACCGCTGCAAACGCATTGAGCGAAGGGGAAACCGTAAATCTGCGTTTAGCGGACCTCTGCTGTATTCACTTTTTTTTATTGTTATTTTTAATGGATGTTAATTTTGCGGCCTGAACAGCCGCACCGGCTATTATTAGAAACGCGACTGCTGGTAGTCAGCAGCTTTCGAATTTGAGTTGATGCTGAAGCGCAAGCATCAGGAGCACAAACAAATGATAATCTATTACGAAAATACGCAGTGAGGCTTGCAAAATGGGGAGCATTTGCACCTGTGGAATCACTGATTAAGGTGAATGCTAAATTCCATTTGGGTTGAAAAAAACGCAGGCCTTGCGCTATTTTAGCATTGCGCGTTTAATTATTCACTAAATCACAGCCTTATTACAGCATATCGCGGACATGTCAAGAGCAATTACCAGGCCTTGCCAGCGGTCTATCAGAACTTAAGAAGCTTCCTTTTTCCAAACCAGTTCGCAGGAATGATATGGCGGTGGCCATTGATATACCCCATTTGTAACTGGACACATGGTTGGACACGAGAACTAGTTTTACAAATCGTTACCAGTACATGTCCACGTCATTTTATTCGGTAATTCGGAGTTTTTTTTTTCTGGTCGCGTTTCTAGTTCAGCTAGTTTTTCATTCGGCTTTTGACGGCTTTTTCGAACTCTGCAGAACAAGCGATCCCTGTGTTGTGGTGGAGCCGCTTAATACAGGCCTGTCGTTACACCGTACACTGTATTACTAAATATAGTCATGGGTGAGGTTATTTAGTCGGGAAGGTTGCGTGTATCTACCCTATTACTTCCGTCCTACTCTTACGGAATTCTTAACTTCCTACTCCTTACTTTTTGGGGTCTTTTTTCTTCTCGCGGTGGCCTCCGTCATCTGTTTGTCTTTCCTTTTTTTCATCGACCGTCAATATTTGAAATGAGGAGCACTTTGGCAGCGAGAGGGGGGGAAGGCTTATCGATATTATGAAATTTTCATTTTCTTTTCTTTCCATCGTTCTCCGCCCAGAAATAATTCGGCATGTTGTTTTTTCCCACCTTTTTCGACCTTGTTCCGATGCCAAAACTCGCTGCAGCCTCATTGGGTCTGGCAGAAGCCTAGGTTCAGCCGTGGGAATTATCATGAAGTTGTGGTCGTCGGAATAAGTTTTCCTTTTCGTGGATACGGTTTCGTTTTTTGTTTTGTTTTTTTTCGTTGCCATGTTTATATGGTGTAGTTCGTCCGAATGTTGCGATAAGAATAGTCCGGTGACGGTCTATGCGCAAGGTAGAGCAAATGCTTCGCGGGGCGACTGCGCTGTCGCCTTAACCCGGACTAATTTGTGAAACTGTCTACCGCAGATATCCGGCAACAGTTGAACGAGCAGCTGAAATGCCTGGATTCTCGCATGGAGACGCAGGTATCCCTGGTGGCCGAGATCCAGGACTACTTCAGGAGGAGGGCTGATGTGGAGATGGAGTACTCCAGGAATTTGGATAAGCTGGCCAAGAGCTTGCAGGCCAGGCACAAAACGGAACGACAAAAGTAAGTGATGTTCACATTTTGTTAAGCAGTCATTTGTCTTTAGATATCTTGATAGTTAATTTGTCGTGTGAAGTGAAAGGTTCTGGGCGTGTTACATGATCTGTAGTATCATGAAGTAAGGGGAACTGCGATTGCAGTCAGTAGTACGATGAAATACCATGAATGGAAGTGTAGAAGGAAATTGGCATTTATTATTCAACAGCTATTGATTTTCAACCCAACTTTCGATGTGGAAGGTGCTGAGGGACGTGAAAGTTGTGGCTCGATTTAGTCCTTTTATTGGGGTTGTTTGCTTCGAAGACCCAGTGCAAACTGTTTGGGTGGTTTCTCTAAAATAGGTGAAGAAGGCATAGAAAGGAGTGCTAATTATGGAGGCCTAGATGCGTTATCGCTAATGCATCACCGTCAGCAACGTACAAATTGATATTCTACTGTGAATTAAGTTGAGGTCGAATTGAGATGGCAATATTTTATCTATTTAAGCGGCAATGTTTATTTGTGGATGGTGGTGGTTAAGAAAGTAAACGCAACCCATTCAAGGCTGAAATAAAAAAAATACCATTGAGACAATATTAACTTAATACTTGGAAATACGTTATAGCTGACTGTTAGAATCAGATTCATACACATACACACACCTTTTTTTGGTAATGTGACAGTTATGTTATTAGAAATGAATTAATGTTGCATTTCATTCTGCATGTTCAGCATAATGATTTTTTTGTTCGTCTCGTTTCGTGCGTCGATGTCTGGTACTTCAAATAAAACAAAATCGGCATTTTTGAACAGGAGTAAAATTTTCTTTAAAAAAAAATTGTCGTTTACCTGTTGTTGGGTCAATGCCTGAACATTCTACTACATAGAACTGGAATGCTGCCCCATTTCTGCGGGTCCCTCCTTAAATTTCAGTAATATAAATCAAGAAGTAAATTTTTCTTACCCAAAATTAAGTTTTAGTAATTCAGAATACACGTTGTTTTTAATTTAACAAGCTTTTCCAGTGAAAATAAAATCGTGTCGTTGCTGCAATTTATGAATTCAATTTACAGCGATTTACAGCAGGAATACCTTAAAATTCACGTAACGCAATGTGAAGGAAATTTCTTAATTTTTTTGTCACCCTAGAACAGAAAATTGATCACGCAATTTTTTTTTCTTTTAAATGTATCAATTTTTTTCATTAATAATAAAGGAGGCACAGCCAAGGGTTCTTTCTATGCAACGTTTCGCACCTTTATTTGGGGCTTCATCAGGCTAAACATAAAAGCAAAAAAGATTCCAAAATTTGTTTGCTTTTGTTTAGCCTGATGCAGCACCAAATAAAGGTGCGAAACGTTGCGTAGAAAGAACCCTTGGCTGTGCCTCCTTTATTATTTTACTTCGTTACCAGCCACCTGATGACAAGAATAATTTTTTTCCATGGTATTTGATAAGGAAGGATCTCCATTTTTCCGCCATATGAAACCAATATAGCAATAGTCTTGGCATATTTTTAAAAATATTTTTGTTGTCAATTTTAGACGTGAGCAATGGCATTTGTTTTCAACCTATGCTTGTTGGCAGCATTTTATTCAACGGACAAAACAGTGCAGCAAACACCATGCTGTCCTGTCAGATATTTACAGCAATAATTTAGCCAATAGATTTTCCTCAGCCATTGATGATGTGCAAAGAATTTATAGAAGGGTACTGTGCATACGTTTTTACATGATGAAAAATCCAGTGCTTCCTAAATGCTTTTGACCTGAGGGTTTCATTTTTGGCACAATTTTTTTCTTAGTGTCGTGAAATTGGCATTGAAGGGCACGATGAACTGTTAAAAGTTCTCCATGAATTGCATGCCGTAAGTTATTTCTTTTTTTAGCACTTTCGCACCTTAACCCATTATGTTACTCAGTTTAGTGATCCTGAATTGTTTTATTTGCACGTTTTTGAAGTCTATGAAAACGTATCAGTTGTATCACGGTGATATGCTTCAAGCTGAACAGAAGATGCGTTTAGTGGAAGCGCAGAGGTCGCGGTTGGAAAGTAGTATACCACAGGAAAAGCTAAAGAAGAGCAAGAAATACAGACTTCTTGAAAAAGAGCTACAGAAGGTTGGCATTTATGTGAATCTATATTTGACTGATAGTTTAGAACTGTTTCAGTTCTCACATTTCTTCTTGTTGATGTTTCTTTTAGCGCACAGCAAAGTTTGAAGATACGAATTTGAAAGCACTTAAAGCAAAAAACGAGTATCTATTGGGAATGGACGCTGCAAATGCTGCGATTCGCAAGTATTTTGTGGACGATCTTTCCGATTTAATAGATGTAAGTGAATTTAGTTGTCGTGGCACCTGGTTTGCAATGAAGTGTCTCGCATCATAAGGCGTGGAAGCATTGCATAGTATATTTGGGATATTCGTGAACATCGTCTTTCAAATTTGTAATTTTTAGTGTATGGATTTTGGTTTTCACAATTGTATGGCGCGAGCGTTGCTAACATACGTATCTGCGGAGGATACGATGAGGATTGCCATCCAACAGGATATCGATAACGTTTACAAGTGCGTGTCCAATTTGGACAGCAGGCAAGATAAACAGCGTTTCTTGGAATTCAACAATTCAGCATTCATGATTCCGAAGAAATTTGAATTTCAAGGACACAGAGGCGATGAGGTCAGGAGCTTTTTGATGTTTGGGTGGTAACGTTTTGTTGTCTCTCTGCCTTTAATAGTCAAGTTAAATTGGAACGAAATTTGCATGAATGCAAGGTGTTGTAAATTTGGATTTAATATTTGACTGTCAATTAATTTGCAAGTGGTATCACCCTTTGCTTGTAAAACAAATTGTATATCTAACACACATGAAAACAGTAAAGGTGTTCAAATCTATTAGTAGTATAACATTTGTTAACGATAGTTGAATTTACTTTAAAAAAATCTTATGCATTGCAATTATTGCTGGGAAGTTTGAATAGTTAAAATATGCAGTTGTCTGTCAAAGGTTTATCTGGAAATTGTTTTAAATGGAGGCCCAACTTATTTGCAGAAAAGTGAAGTCATCTCCAATGAAAATATTCAAGATGATATGGAATTGAGATTCCATCAGTTGCGCAACAGATTGACTTCTCTGAAGACAGAAAGTGAAGAAGTAAGAGATGCAGTTCAAAGGGACCATCCATAAATAGTGCCCTGTTTTAATAAGCCCTATATATTTATTTTGTTATTTGTTGGAATCTTGTCTGGTTCATGTTGCACATCTCTTCAAAGATGCTCATTAAGCAAATTTGTCCTACTTAATTGCGCTAGGTATGGAAAACCCTTGAAACGGCAGAGAAGTCGTTGATGGACATGATTAACATAAAAGATTACGATTGCTCGCTGCAATTTGAAGAGGAGACGAGCAACCGCAATGGTCCGAAGTTACCAGAAACTGTGACCATGAAATTACGAGCGGATAAGCAGGAAACGGAAGCTTTTTACCTCAACGTAATTAACATCTGCTTGTGTTTCCTCATTATTTTATTTTCTTAAACATAATGATTTTCTTTCCTTCTTTGAAATAGAAATTCCGCGAGTATACTCTAGGTAGTAATCTGTCAGCTCGCCTTCAGTCCAAGTATAACACGATGAAGCATGCTTTGGGCCAATCAGGTGGCTCTAGCATTCGTTCCAATTCTCCCACCGGTTCTACAACCTCCTCCAGCACATCCTCTCTGGTGCATAATCGCCCCTTTCACCGCAACTCTTTCCTGTCGCAAAAGCCAAAGAGGAAGCGCATAGGAAGGACTCCGTTGGTCGGCCAGCCAAAGTTATTTGGAGGAAGCCTGGAAGAGTATCTGGAGGCGACCAATCAAGAGATTCCCCTAATAATGAGGAGTTGTATACGCATAATTAATCTTTATGGTGAGACATAACGTACATTATGTAAGCTATTTACCTTTGAGAGGTTCAATTTATGTACACTGATTGTTAACTGTTATTACCTTTTCTTTAAAAGGGCTGCACCACCAGGGAATATTCCGCGTTTCTGGGGCACAAGTTGAAATTAATCATTTCAAAGAAGCATTCGAACGTGGGGAAGACCCACTTTCTGATGTTACCGATGCCAGTGACATCAACTCTGTTGCCGGCGTTTTCAAGCTGTATTTAAGAGAGTTATTGGAGCCACTGTTTCCAATTTATTATTTTGATCAACTGGTGGAAATATCACGTAAGAAGTTGCATTTTTTCATATAAGTGCATGAATTTTGCAATTAGTTAGCTGACGGTGATTGTAAAATGGTACTTGTCTCACATGGTTTTGATAAAAAAAAATTGTAAAGAGGGAAAATTGTGAAAATTTTAGCTCATAAAAGATTTGACCATTTGTTCATCCGCTTGAATATTAGACTTAAACACCATTTTTGCCAGATTTTAAGCACTTGTTCACATTTTCTAATTTTAGGTCTTGAATCAAAGGGCTGTTTTGTTGAAAAAATGAAAGATTTGGTCACGAGTCTTCCTAGACCTGTGTTCATCGTGATGCGATACTTATTTGCATTTCTGAACCAGTAAGAGGAGCGTTGATGCATCTGATTAATCCTACCATCCCCGATTTATTTGACAAACATGATGGGTTTCTTTTCTGTAGCTTGTCTGAATTCAGTGACGAGAATATGATGGACCCATATAATTTGGCGATTTGCTTTGGTCCTACCTTGCTTCCGATTCCTGAGGACAAAGACCAAGTTCAGTATCAGAATTTGGTAAACGATTTAGCCAAAAACATAATAATGTATCAAGAGGAGATATTTCCTCAGGATGGAGGCACAGTATACGAGAAATATATCAGTTCAGATGTTCCTGATGTCAAGTAAGCAGTTTGTTTATAGCTGCGGGGCATGGCTAAGGGGTCGAAACGTTTAACGGGGTATTTATTGGAGGAAAATGTATTTGTTACAGTGATGTTGAAGATGCGCCTGTTGAGCAAATTTGTGAGGAGGCCGAAATGGATCCAACATCTAACGAAGATGGTTAGTGTTGATTTTCTTCTTCATTGAAGTGTCTTGTGCGAATACAGCATGCCATAGAAGATAGGCTATTCTGTTCTGCAGTTCTTAAATATGGGTTTTAATTCAATTGCTTATAGATGTGGGTCTGAAGGAGCGAGATATTTCTTTACAGCTATTCGAAGGTATGCGAGTGTGATAATGTTATTGTCAGCATAATGTTTGTTGCACTGATTTATGATTGGTTTTGTTTCTACTTGCGTTGTGTTGCCCACTTCAAGTGATGGAAGCTGTGGCACAGTTCGATTTTGTGGCTCGATCTGATCGAGAGTTGAGCTTTAAGAAAGGCGACACTTTGACATTATACACACAAGTGTCCAATGATTGGTGGAAGGGAAGCTTCGAGGGAAACGTTGGACTGATTCCAGACAAATACATCCTATTGAACATAACGTAGGTTGCCCATTTGTCTGATGCTATGTTTAGAATTGGGAATATATATATATGCAATAAACCTTTATCTTTAATGTCTTCAAAAAGGGATGAGGATAAAGAAAAAGGAGGAAGTGAAGAAAACGTTCGCCGTTTAACCAGCAGCAGTGATTCTCTTTCCACCAATGATAGTTCCCAGGCCGTGTGTAAGGCTTCTGCATCGACCAGTAGACTGGCAGAAGACCGGAGCTCAGGAATTAAACATTTACCCTTGACACAGAGTGTGTCCACACCCCACATTGGAATGCGCACAACTAACAACAGAATGGAGAAAGAAGATTCCCCACCCACAGTGGTGACAATTAGGCGTGGACAGAGCCCTGTCACGACAAATCCTATGCGGAGGCCGACATCGACTACTGCTACCGTCATCAACACTGCACTGACCACCAGTGGACCTCTCAGTGATGTAAGTAGTAGGGGGTTAAGGTCCTTCTAATTGCAAAAGTTTTACTGTGAGTAGAATGGTTTTACTCAATTCTTAAGATACATTTTCTTAAGAACATTTCAAATTTGAAGTTGGGTATTTATGCCATGTTGA
>JAQIXS010000659.1:0-41124 GCA_034700785.1 Rossiulus vilnensis | reverse complement strand
GTTGGCAACCCTCGAAAATGGATATTTTATAATTAAACAGAACAGTTTCAAATTATAAAAATTAACGCAGACCTCAGTGGACAGTCAGTTCTACAATGGGCAAAATGAAATTAGCAATAAGCACATGCATGGTGGGCATGCTTTTGGCTCAGCATTGAAAACGTCAGTCCGTAGTATAATGAAAACTATCGAAACAACAGTAAAAATAAATTTGCCTTAATCAATTATATGGAAAAATGCTAGTAGACCCAGTAACCAGGCAGAACATAGCATTTACATTCACAGGTAGCTTCCCAAAAATGAGCTAGCTTGTGACTGGCATCACTAACCACACAATCGCTAAATTATTGGTGGCCCGATGACATTACGACACAATGATTTGCTTGTAAATTTCGCCAAAAGACCATCAACAAACAGAACGATCTAAAAATGCAATTAACGAACGCTTGCATGGTACTTCCAACATGCTAATTGCGATTGAAACCAACAACAAACGGGATTTCAAAGCACTTAATTGGCTTTTAACTGAAATCTAAATCGACCTTCGTTGCGAAATAAATCCGGGATCTAAAATTAATCCTGCTGTCTCAAATGAAGAGTTCACTGAAGGTGATTAAAAAGACGAGGGGGAGGAAGAGCAACAAGGTGTCAATGGGAGTAAGAAAGTGGTTGATTATCCTCTTGCAGTGCAAATTTACCTTTCAACTCCAATGACGTCTGGATGGTGTAAAGGTAAAAGGGGTTCTCAACCGCACTGCATTCAAATTAAAGTGAAAAGTTGCACTTTCTTGCTTCGTATTTCGCACAAGACAGGTAAATATAAAACACCGGGCGACTCGTGGTGACGTCAGAGTGACGTGGAATAAACCTGTCTCTGCTATCTATAAACATGTTTTTGTCAAACATGGAGTTTCGCAAGCCAAGATGGGGTTATCATAAATTTCCGCGGTCATTACTGGGCTGCAGACAACAACAGTATGACGTACATAATGGCTATTTGGAAGGAGGATTAATCGCCAAGTTTATTTAAAAAAGGCCCTGATGTAAGGTAATGAGCCTTATACGTGCATTCATCACACGTATATCGTTATCACAGCAGATCAAAACGAGGGCAGTTGACCATCAAATTCAAAGACATGGGTGGACGTCACAAATTGAGAAATTCAAACTGATTTGTAACCTTATCATACTGCTAGTAAACTATCTCAAACTGCTTTAAAGGCTTGGCTAAATGGTCACTAACAATATGAAGTGATCATTGCAGTGCTTGCTTGAATGAAGGTACATGTACATGTAATAGTAGTTTTCATAAACCTTACGAAGATGATGTTTTTCAATTTTTCTAAAAATATCCCTTTGCGTTCCCTTCATTAGACACCATTTACATACCGTAGGCTATAATTAGTATTGCAAATCTAGTAACAATCCATCATTTGTGATGATAATTATTAGACCTATTTTTAAAACGTTGCCTAGGCTTTCCCTGTATTAGTTATATTTTTAAACATATCATTTATTGAAACCGTTAAAAAAATCCATCACTGTGAAGTTTTCCTCAAAAAATTCGCGGCCAATTTTTTTTACATTAGTTTATAATAAATACAGCGATTTGAAATGAACTCATTTTAAGCATGTGCTTTAACTTCATCAAATCTGATAAGGATTAACTACATGTATTTGAAAACAAAAAACAAGAATTGCCTGATCTTGTTTAAGATAGGTTTCGCTGTTCAACACATAATTGTCACTCTAGTTTTTTAAACGTTTTTTATGCCAATCATTTGCTATTTTCAGCGAACTGAATACGAGCGATTCTCGTGATTTGTTTTTGATCGCATTTGAGAATTATAATACTCCAAGCGGAAGTGCTCTGCATTTTCCACAGCAATTTTGGGCCAAGGTTAAACAACAAATCTGCATAATGGCGAATCTTGGATATGGCGTACTTGATTTTACTTCTGTTAAAACGAGTTCTCCATATCGTCGGCACAGGTTATACGATTCAATTAATGGCCTATTTTCATTTTTAGAAATTTAACTGGCCGCCATTTTGCCAATTTAACAATTTCCGTTTAATGAAGAAATACGTGTTCAGAAAACTGCCGTCAATTTAATAGGCTGGCTAATTGGCAAACTTGGACAAATTAAAGGCATTAAATTAAAGGAGAGTAAATCAAATGCAATACACTGTCATAATACATGTAATCTTTAAAACATGTTAAATTTTGCAGGACAATCTTAGGGGAAGTCCATAAAGTACAGTCAAGAAGATGTTGGCTTTTCGGATTCTGTTAACACTGCATATTTTCCTTCTAAAACATTGAGGGTGGAGGTTCACAAAAAATGAACGATCGTTGACTAGAGGAGGTTAGGGGTCAGCAAATCTTATACGTGTAATTAAAATTTTTTATTGTGTGATCTTAACAATTTCCTAGTACGTGACAGTACGTCATCATAAAATCTTATATGCAATGTGTAAACAATTCTAGACATACCATAAACACGTACATGCATATTATGCAAATACATCCATATAATCTAAAGAGATTCATCTAACTCGTGAAACATTCATCAGTAGAATGTAAAAATTTGGGCTCTAAAATCTTTTATGTTGTCTTGTAAACAAATAAAAAAATCTAAATGTGAAATTGATCAAAAATTCTTAGGAAAATAATTTGGACGTCCCATGTTTGAAGGTGGTAGGTTGGTATTTTGATGGACGTCCTTTATTGAAACCCCTTGGCTCCTAAACCGACATGATATTCACATCGTATGCGCATTAATATCAGGTAACAACAATGAATGGATGGATGTAATGGTCAGATGATATGAATAATGGACATCTTAATGGATAACTTCCGAATAACGTCACCGGTTCAAAGCCATTGACGTCATTTGACTAGAGGCATCAAAGACACTGTTTGACCCCGATGCCGAAATTGGGCACCACACTCAAGTTTCTAACACCCACTGCACAGTTGCCTATGCTAATTTGGCGTGAACACGAACTGCTTAAACAGCATCACTATGATTACCATAATAAATATATTGTAAGCGTTAGTTGTCGAACGTTTCCGATAAAACCTTGTTGTTCCGATGCTTTCAACTAGTTTACCTTAACACGATAATTTTCCCCCCTACATGACTTTTTTAGTTCCACGTAGGATAATAATTTCTCGAGGACGACCTCGACTGTCTGCTAAGCATTTCGTAAATACCCCTTTCTCAAACATTCATCAAGCAAGCAAAGGTCGAACCTTCATAAACACTCCGTACGAAGTCTTTTTTTCCCCCAATTATTGCTCCATCATTGAGTTTCTTCCCACGAGCCTTCATCTGTCTCGTAATAAATATACAATTTTGGAAATAATATTCATTGGAGCATTAGTGTGGTCAAGCAGAAATTCGCTGCTGATCGTTTAATAATAACCTGAGCATAATATCGTATACAAAATGTCAAATGTGTGGACTGTAATGTCTCATTTTTCACGAATAGGTATTTCGTATGTGAAATAACCATGATGTGTAATAATCACAAGGTTTCGATTTAATCGTGTAAATTGTACGATCAAAGCACGCGTCAGAAAATAATGAATGTTAACGGAAAAAAAGTTTTATTAGGAGTCTGTACACAACAGTCTGTTAATGTTTTTATCAACAGCCTTTAAGATATTTTAATTGCATTTAAACGAAAACAAGCAGGTAATTTCATATTGGATTATTCTGCCATTAATACTAAAGATAGACTAAAATAACATCGCGACGAAAATAAACATCAAATTAAAACAGCGGATGTTTTGTTTCACGCATTATTAAGGGTGTCCCAAAAGCCAAATCGGAAATGTAATCGGGATGTTTTAAAAAAAAAATGACTGAAGGCATATAATTGCTGATGAATACAGAATAAAGAAACATCCCAATTTTGTCAGTAACCTCCCGTACCAAAGGAAAGATTTGTATAAAAAATTGGTATTTACCCTGCCTGTATTTATTCAAACTAATGTTCCATAACGCCTCAAAACGATTCATGGAGCTACTATTAATTGATAGCAGTAATCAAAGGTAAACAAAGGTGACCTAAAAGACTATCTTTAGAATTATTTTACAAATGCCATGTTTTAATTTTTAAAATGGCCGAATAATCGCCGTCTGATATTGAATTTACGTACCTCTTGTTGATATTAGGGTACTGAATTGAATTGAATTTAAAAAAAATACAACTTTTCACATTTTGTTTTGTTAAAACTCACTTTTCCATCCACTCAAATTCGTGGTAAGAGGCTTACGCACTTTCCACGACTTTAAATGGATGGAAAAAAAGTGAGCTTTGTCAAGATGAAAATTTCGAAAAGATAAGAATTTTTTCAGTTCAGTCCAATTCAGTATCCTAACGTCAATAAAAAATGCCATGCATGTACATGTATGTTAAGAGGATGAAATACATTTATCTAATTTATTAGACATTTACCACCTCGTCTATAGGTACCATGTCGTTTTATTTTTGCAAAAATGCCGAATGGAGAAGAAACGTCTCAGAAGATGTTTCTTAAGAAGTACGTGTACTGAGAAATAAAACTGGGATTAACCGCGGCATTACCAAATCAACAATGGAATAATAGGTAGCGAAAGGGGGGGAAGGATGAATTATTTTAATGTGCCAGGCGCCTGTCCTTCGATCTTTAGTTATAACAATCGCCTTCGCCATTGTAGCGTAAGACATCGTGCGAGAAAAACGCAAATTAAAAACGATAAAAACGGCAACCTCGTCACAATTTCCCATTTCAGCCAATGACTTTCTCATAGTTGCTCGGTGTTTTTTTAACATTCTGCGCAAGTAACAACTGCATCTTTCCTTTACCGTTAAAGGTTAAAACAAGAGGTTCGAAGGAGGAAGGTCTATTCGCAGCCAGAGAGAAAAAAATTGCGACTAGATTATACATGCAACTGCATAATCATAATTGAAAACTGCAAGCAACAAAAACAACAAAATCCTGTTAAGCCTTTTATGGCGAGTCATCAACATGTGCTTCAAGTACGGCTATTCACCGTCTATGTCAACGCCAGAAAACAGAAGAGGTTAAATAGGAGAAATTCATGAGGGAGAATATAATTATTACGTTGGGGAATTTGCGGTCATCCAGACAAATTGCCGAATCCTTTGTTGCACCATAATGCCTCATAATGTCACTTAAAAGGCAAGGAGTTTGAACGTGTTTATACATGTGCGTTTTTTATAGAATATTATGTGCAAGTGTATTGAGATTCCCATGACTTAAATAAGCCTATAAATGGAACTTCATATTCGTTCTATTTTGTGGAATGTCGATGATTTCATTATTAAAAAAAATAACCCACAATATCTGAGTCAACTAATAAACAATGTCCAAATAATACAAACTCTTTTATTTATTTTTTCTCGAAAACTTAAAAATACTTGTTCACATTTTAATTGTTTAAAAAACCCAAGAAATTGGTAAACTCTTACTGCAGAGGATCAACCTGCAGACTTATTGAAAATACCAAGGGAGCCAAACTGTTAGGATTGAAGACCTGCAAAAGACCTGCAGAATCGACATGCACCTCATTGAACATCAAGGAAGTGAGTTGTCTGAATTGAAGACAGTAGGTCAAGTTATAATGTTGAGAGTCAACATCATTGAACATCAAGGATTCTACCTGTTTGGATAAATTACTGCACATGTACATAATTGGAAGTGCTTCTACAAGTAAAGAGGGCGCCAATGCACAAGTACTCAAGATGGCAATCCTATCGGCTGTCTGATAACTCTCCTGGATATAACCGCGCTGTCAACATATCGGAATAGGATACCTGAGTAGGATGGCAGTTGAAAAACGTGCCCCGCGCTCAAGCCGGTCTAAAATCATCATTTATGATCTGGTTTTTATAAAAACTTTCCAAACGTGCGGCGTTCTTTGCATAGAAAAATTAGCTAGATCGATGATTGAGGATCTATATTTTAGAAAAGTGCCCTTAATAGTTTTTTCCCATAAAAAATGTATAAAAATTTAAACTAAAATCCATAATTAGATTTGGAGTTCTAGTTTTTTAAACAAGTTGCCAATGGCATTCCCTTGATTGATCATATTTTTTAAAAAACAATATAGTTTAAATTCCACAGATAAGACATCCATAAATGGGTACAAGTAGAGAGGTCTTCGTATTTCCCGAATACCCAAAACCTTCACTTCCGCACCTGGCGCCAGGTGGCGAAGCTGATGCTGGCGGCACGTTTATCAGGCACTAAGCATCGTGTCCGTCCTTCGCCATATTTTCAATCCCACATTTAAAGTCCCTCTTTGACCTGATTACGAGGACAGCCAGGCTCCCAATTTGCACACATACAGAGACGCTAGGTGAGCTGTTGGCATTGCGGTCTGCATAGCTAATCAGCAGGTCTGGCATTTTTGAGCAAACACAACCAAAGACTTTGCCAAGTGGACAAATTAAGCAATAGGCCAATTAAATCCAGGGCCCGTCAACTCGTGGGAAATTTGCCACCAAGGGGGCCAAGGGTGGCCCCCGTGCACTCCCTGCCCACTCACCATTTAGCCATGAGCAATTTACCAATACGAAACCGAATGCTGCAGCGTTACGTCCTTCCCCAGGAATGTTATTTCTTCCTGTTCGCATTCGCCTTGTGATCCACGAAATTATGAAATCATTCAACTCGCCTTGACGCCAATGCGAGGGAAACAAAATCCCCTCATAACACACGTCGTGACTACGGGGTTGTATTTATAATTTTAAATGATCTTATACGGTCACGAATAGAGGGTTTCACCTCGAGTTCCCATAATATAATGGTCGCCACAGTTATGACTTTATCACTTGATAAAACCCACGCTGGCGATCGAAAATGGACTACGAAGGAAAGGATTGGGAGTATAGGGATCAGCCAATTTGAACGAAATCATTTCATATGGAAGTCAGATGGCGCTTGTTAAATGACGTCATTTAAACGCGATGTGGATCATGGTGTACAACTGATTTTTTGTTTGTTTTGCCAACATTAAATGAAATCAAAAACCCAAGCGAGCCATGAAGCCTGAGTTTGGAATTACGTTTAAACTATTAATTCAAACGTTTGTCGACAATTCAACATTTAGAAAACCACTAAGAGTGAAAACCACTAATTTAGCCACATAATTACATGTACATGTATGTAAACCAGAGATATACATGTACATGTCGTTAAATGAGACAGCTGGACAATGGTTCCGCTTAAAGTGCAAAACATTCCATTATTTCTGATCCAGTTTTTAAAAAAATCGCTTTCTGTAATCCTTTTTAATAATATTTATACGATCAATTTTATGAAAACACGTATTATTTCCTGCTGCTTATTCATTTTTATTTATTTATCCATTTCTGACCGAAGTTTAGTTTTATATCACCTACAGCGTGCCCGTATACATTAATATTTTTAAAATTTCTGCAAAGAAAGGCTCACTAAAGGCATCGTTTTTCGTTTAATTTTTTTTTTATAATAATAAATTCCACCTTTGGCATTCCCATCATTATTAAAATTGTTGGCGAAAACTTTGGATAAAAGGAACTATGAATGCTTATTTAATGCGCTCCTAAAATACATGCAGTATTTCAATGCTTAGTTTATGTAATCTATACGTAATTCTAAATGAACGTGCCTTAGTGTTTTGGTTGCATGCATAGCAAACTTGGGTAGGCCAATCGAAATTCACCCTTGAATAACGAATCCGGGGCAATCAAAAGGCGACTTGGACAACCATATGAATCACAGCATTTCGACATCAGACTGACCCACAATTAGTTTTACACTCGAAGGAGTGGCCAATGTAATAAGTGACTGCCTGACTAGACAAAGAGGAAACACCGACGATGAATTGCATTTTATATCAGTTTTGAAAAAAGAGCCAAAACTAAAGCGCCACCAGAGGGCTGCCCAAGACACGATTACATTTCAACCTAAATTGGTTAAAGCGCTTCAGCTTAGGATGAGTGGTACCTATCAGAGGATTTACAGCATCTGCTGCACTTGTCGTTGCCTAGTAACGATTTCTTAAATAAAGAGGACATCCTAAAAACTAAAAAGAGTACTTGTAATTAAAAACGCACAGATGCATCGTTTTTCACGCTAATCGAAGTGATTTTTAAGCGAATTTATTGAAAGCTCTTATAGCGTTATTTTGCAAATGCGTTGGTCAAGTTTTTAATTAATAGGCCTAATTATCTCCAAGCCCTCCTGCTCGATAAAGAAAAGAATGTCAAAAACCTATTTCAATTTCTGAAGAATTATTGAAATATAGAACAAACTAAGAGGGTTTTCCGCATCTTTTCCAATATTTTAAAACCTATGGCAATTAATAAAATTATGCACTCGTGTAAGGTTTTCTAAACATTTTTAAATTCAAAGAATATAATAATAATAATAATAAAAAGAGGTTGCAAAGACAAAGGTCTCGCCTAAATGCGTGGATAGCATATATCTCAATTATATGCTTACACTTGCAGTTGTGCAACTTTATGGCATTGCCATAACCTACAAAAACCTTGCAACAGCATACCTTTAACTATCAAGGAATTGATCGTACAGTATACTTAAGCTTTGCAGGTTGATAAGTAAATTAAAAACGTCACTCAAATATTCTCATCGCTAATGAAGAAATATTTTAATACTGCCTTTACGAAACTGCTATGCAAGTGTAATTTCCATTTCTTATGGAACGTTTTCTACAAAGATAAACAAATTTAAATTTCAGAGAGGAAAACATGATAATATTGCATGTTAATCTGAACATTTTACAACATAAATGTATGGTTTGTGTCGCCTTTGGTCCGTACTTTTAATTTTGGTTCCACTTTTTTACTTCCAAGACATTTGGATGTTTTTTTCAGAGACGTTTGCTTAATTTCAATAATTCTTAAGTTGATATTTCCGATAATTCAACTACGGATTTACATTAAACGAATAAAATATTGCCCTTTGAAAGCCATTAAAATGAAGCATCAAACACATTGCACGGCGGAATAAAATATGACAAACCAGCTGTGACCCTTTATATAAAGATAAATGTCGCTTACGTCGCAAATGTATCTAATGGATTTTAATAAGAATTGGAAAACATTTTGAAGAAGAAACATTATATAAAGCCAAAAAAATCTTATGTCGCTAATGGATTTGAAATAATTCGGCTTGCATTGTTATAAATTGTAATAAGAATTGGGAAACATTTTGAAGAAGAAACGTATTAAACAAAGCAAAGAAATCTCTTATGTCGCTGAAGGATTTTAACTAATTCGGATATCATTGTTATCCATTTTAGAATCGGAAAACGTATTAAAGAAAAATGATGAAAAATGAAAAAAATGTCTTAAGTCGCAATGGATTTTAATTCGACTTGCATTGTTAAAGTTTATAACAATGCAAGCCAAATTATTTAAAATCCATTAGCGATATGAGGCATTTTAACCATTAAAGAGTGACACCAGGATTGTGCAGTGAAACATTGCGTTTAAACCGTATCCGTGGCAGTATTTGTAGCTGATTTGCTTCTTCACAAAGCTCAGGCCAAACCACCATACTGTCATTCGGGAGCTCTTCAGACAATATAATGGACCTTCTCAACACAAACATGTCTAAATTTGAGCAAAATTCTTGACACACAATCCCTATTATCCTCGACGACTCCCAAACAGTGCTGGTCTAACAAAAACGTTGTGCACAGTCTCAGTAGAATAACTCATCCATTCTCGTTCAGAGACTGGAGTGACACTCATCAATCGTCGCAACCGATCGCTCCTCCACGGGGAGACCCAACAAAGCGTTCAGTTTTAATTAGCGGTAATTGTATCCCTAACAGGCCAGGATGTCGTCGAAGGAGGATGACTTGAACGCTTGCTGACAGCGCCGAAAATCGGGCAAAAACCGGTGCCAAAGATGTAAAATAGTTCTCTACACAAACCAATTTTGAGAACAATTGGAAACATGTTACCATTGAGGCTTTGCAGAAAACACCCTATTTTGGCGCCTGATCAAGCATCAACAGTGGTAATTTTAGACACACGATGACGATTGTTTAACTCATTCTTAATATAGGACGAATTAGTGGTTTCTTCAGTACGCTACGAATTGACATTTCAGGTGCAAAAAAACATCTTTGGGCCTCCAGACGCTGTGACAATAACCTTCGATATTTGAGAACGTTTTCTTTTGAGACCGTAATTTACAATATCCTACATATTACAATTGCTGTGATTCTGTAGGCTATAAGTCAATAATTACAACGCTGGGAAGACTCCCTTGGGTAAGTGTGTCCAACTGGTTGGATTCTAGTAGAGCTAATCTAAACCTGACATGAACTATTATGAGTAATAGTAGTTGAGTGTTAATTCTATTAATATCTCTAAGTGCTACTGCATGGATTCACTTAGTCATTGAGACTGTCAAAGTAATCATTTGTAAGAAATTGTGTCTCTATTGGAATGCTTTTCAAAAATCATTGCCAATACATTTTTTAGTATGGGATGTTTAAAAGAAAAATAAATTCCCCACTAATTTTCAATTCTTTTTGTTTAGCTAGCGCAATCTTCGAACAGTTCCGATCCTTTGCAGCCATTTTGTTCTTCGTTAATGATTTCTCCACCCCTCGCCTCCCCTTCAATTACCTTGCAACATGATATTAATTACTTGTCGATATTCATTTGTCAAAAACTTGCGAACGCTGTCACCGTTGCTGAAGCAGATCGCATCCATTATCATTACAAATTTAATTTTCGCATCCCCCCGCATCGACATATTTCGCTGCGAATGACGAAAATTGTGACCATTAATCACGGTCACGCGATGACACACGCATTAGACGAAATTAATTACTGACGGTCGCCCAGCGTCTATTGATGACGCCAAACTGAGTACTCAAAACTGAGTAGTTAAGTTAAAAATATAGATAGCGCCGCATTAATTTTATTTTGTGCACACTACAATTTCAGACGTTGTACACCATTGACGTTAATTGTTTTAGCCGAAATGTTTCCATAAAGTCGTATGTGCCGACCATACTGCACCACCAATAAACGTTCAAAATACCTAGAGTACCTTATGGCAAGTAGGACCGCTGTGCAATGATAGCATTCAATCTTTCAGTTTGACATCCAGGTTTTAAAAACTAGGTCTGAACCATGTTATTTTTAGAACACTAACGTGGGTCTATGGCCCAAACGCCGAATAACTTTTATTCATGTCCACTTTAATAAGTTTTGCTATCCAGCCCGCGCACAGGATTTGGAAATGGGGGAAATTGGGGGTTTGGTCGAAATTCCAACAATTTTGACAGTTTCCATGGACATTTTCCTATTTGTTTTTCCAGTGGGAGGGAGAGGAGTTTGGTACCCTTTACTTACCACCGTTATGGGGTCTTGGAAGTGGGCTTCCTTAATTCTTAAGCATCACTCGTTTAAAACGGTGAAAATTCCTTCGAGAATACAATTTTATAAGCCAACAAAGCACGTACACAAATTTGATAAATTTAATTTGCGTATGTCTGCATTTGAACGAAACTAGAGCCAAAACAAATTACGTCATGATAACTTGCCAGTAACGCCTGCCATGTTAAAATTAAAAGTACTATTTTATTTTATAAAGAAAGGCATGGAATGATTCTGCAGGGTGTAACATTTTGCAATTTCCCAGTTTAATAGCTCAGATTTTGAACCATTCTTATTAGCGCTTGAATAGGGCGGAAATTATAGCATTTTATTTGTTTTCTCATATGCAAGTAAGTACAATGTATGTGCAGGCACACATATATCCTTTATAACATTTCAAGCATTGGATTTACGACCACCTTAAACTTAAATTGTTTTAGACAATTTTCTATCCATGCAACAATTCGTGCATAGATCTCTGAGCACTAAACGTTCCAACAAAGCGTCATTACCTGTAGTTACGATGCCCTATAATGGCCCAAAGCGTACTGAGTGTAATTATTGCATAATTAGACGGCAACGCATTAATTCAGCCATCGACCGAAAAATGAAAATAATTGTAGTGCAATATGCAAATGCGGCTATATCATACCGAAGAGTTCTCGTATCCAATTTCTACCTCCTCGTCATAAATGCAATTAGTTTCTTGGGTTTCCAAGACACGAACGCATTATAACCGAGACGACAGACGGCACTTGCCTATTGCAAGGATTAAATTTGCTTAAAATGCCAACCTCGGTGAACGCGAGTTTAATAATCATCTCTGGTGGCTCTTGAAATCTTCAAAAATTTTCGCTCCATCGTGGAGTTTGCCGAGAAATCGATACGGTACAAAATGATTGAAAAAGAGAAGTAATATTTTTATGCGTATAGTAGGACGCTGTTTTGGTGCCTTGGCAACTGCATGAATAACGCAGGTGATTCGCTCGAAACTTTCATTTAAAAAAAAAATGTGTTGGGGGTAGAATGAGGGGGGCATGAGGAAAAATACGCTCCTCATGGCTATTCGCTCCTAAATTGAAATGGGAAAATATTGGCTTAAATAATCTTGTTATGTTAGCTGTGCTTTTCATGAAAAGACCGCGGAATTCACCGAAATGATTTAGAGAAAGAGTCTAGTTGGAATCAGCAAAAATGCAGACTGATTATACATGTATGTCAGGACTCAGGTGTCTGGAACAAGTACAATTGTGCAATTGCTTCCTAATGGTGCACAGGTGGAATCATGAAACGTTGCTGTTTGAGATACGATTGCAGGCACTAATTAAAGAAAATGACAGAACGAGGAGGCACCATAATACATGTAGCTAAATTGCTGCCGACCTTGATTCTGAAAATAATCATCATTTCTTTAAACACCCTGTTGTAAATACATGGAACTAAGCCACAGCAATTTCTTTCAAAAAATGTAAAAAAAGAAGTTTACATTGACATTGCATTTAAGAGCACGTGACAGAAAGGCTATAGGTACGTCTTTTCTGGAAATTCTGATCTTATTGAGGGAATCTTTAAACAAAACCACCAGGGTTGCAGAAATTGTCATTAGATTTACTTTTTAAACTGCGTCTGAATGGATGTATTCCATTGGGTTTATTTATTGCATGTCTTTAGATGCTGGAATTCTTTTTTGTAAGGATAGCCTTAAACTACAAGAAATTCAATTTAGCAATGATGATGGTGTCCACAATATATACACGTAATGCGATGGAATCTACCAAATAAATTGTGTTGGGTATTCACTTACTGATACTAGGGTAATAAATTGAATTGAAACAAGATTCTCACTGTAGACGTTATGTCAGGTGTCATTGGCCAAAAATGACGTAATAAAAAACGTGTTTTGTAATCCTTTTCGTTCAAATGATTTCCTTCAAAAATATCCGTGTCAAATATAGAGCGACAGCCCCCGTTTGGTTTGTATTCTGGGACAAAATTTGTGACAAGCTCTTTAGATGTACGACACTTACTGCAAAACGAATACTTTGTGAACAAGGTATTGATCATTTTTCACGTTGGCGTCCCAAAGTGCACGCACAGGAAATGCTAGCCTCTTTGTTACGAAGAAAGATTTTCTGGGCTATAAATAACGGAAAGGCAATTGAATGTACATAAAAATGAGTATCGAAATAAGACGGCTAATCAAAAATAGATATTGATAAAAGATGACGAATACGCGACCGTTTCCAGTTGTACATCTTATTTATGAAAGTAATACTGAAATCAAAGTATATTGTCTCAATCACAATAGACGAAATCTGCACGCATAATGCGATCTGAAACGGCCTAAGGAGCCTCCATATGATTAAGAAATTACGTATTTTTTTGGTCAATAACTAACGTCATTCTGGACCATTTGCGCTAGTTGGGCAAAACAATTGCTTACGAGAATGAGCTAGAGCATTGTCATTGGGTAAATAGAAAAATACTTATTGACGGCGGCTATCTTGGGCGAATCCTAAGTATATTATTCTCCATCACAATTAAGGATCAGTTGATATACATTTGTAGTGGGTATACAGTATGTTTGGGCGGTAGCGACGGAAGTATTGCATATATACAGTGGGATAAATTCAATTCAACTGACACGTAGTAAGCCTATGGGATGACATTAAAAAAATGTTGCTTAAACATCATTTGAGTAATTCCAAGATACCGCCATCTTACATAATTATAAGTAAAAATTACGTATCGAGCGGTTTGAGTAAACTTTTCAATGATCAATGGAAATGGAAGTTCCCTAAAGGCATTGCTTTCCGTTGCTGACTATTCTTAATTCAAAAGAATTTCCGTTGTCTGCTAAACGTGGTACAAAACTAAGCTAAATTTATATACGAAACGTTTTCCAATATACATGTACAGTTTAAAATACTGTCAAATAAATTATTACTTGATGATGTATAGCGAATAACGTTTTTAGTGAATACATTCTTTTCGTATCAGTTTAGAATATAGCTGAAATTCTTCTACTGTATATATAGTGCGAGTTTTTATTTGTTAAAATAAATAAACAGCATTGGTAGTAGTAGGTCTAGGTATATTAAAATATGCTGAATACATACTCTTTTTACTCTTCATTTTTTACCCCCCAATAGCGACGAGTTTATTTCCATAAAAAAAGTTCGCACGCATAACATTCATTGCAAAATTAATTATGGAAATCAAGAGGAATGGTTATAAATCAATTCAAACGCCCGGATGTTTAAGCTAAGTTTCCGGATTGAAGCGCAATCAACAATGCTTCTTGTTAAATCCTTGCAAAGACGTACACCAGGGGCTTGGGGACTATATTATGCGCTTATTTGCATAATGAAGGCACTTTAAGGAGAAAAAAATATATTCCACCAGCATAATGCTGTTTTTCTTTTTCGTGTAGCCCGCAGAACGGACAAAAATGAAAAAAAAATTGCGATTTACGCTTGTAGATCTACGTTGAGATTTCACTTGAAGAAGAGCTACCGATTGGTCTCAAAAATAACCAATTCTTAAATGACATTTCTGCAGAATGCAGTACTGGCTATTCGGGTTGAGACTACGGTATTTGACCTGAAACCATATGAAGTCGAAAACTGTGGAAATTGTCCGCCTGACAAGTGCAAACAAACAGAGCACGAAATGCCTCAAAGGTTTGCAGATGGCAACAGCTGGACCTTCTCGTATCAGTTACTTTCTATAGCCTTTCGAAATATGTTTTGAGGTCTAAGAAGGTATTGAGATGAAGAATGGGGGCAGGGGAGTGAGGGGAGGGACTTTGATGGAAAACTGAACTCGTAGAAAAAATCCCAGTAATGCGTATCATTTGAAAATGAGGAACCTCAGCATCACAAATCGATAAATACACTCCATATAGGAATAAGTCAAATATCGACTATAACTTCCGCGAGCTTCATTTTGCACACGTGGTCACTTACATGTACTTCAAAAATGAAATAAAACCGCAGTCGCAGTGTGTGTCGTAATGTACATGTACATGCAAGTGTTTAAAATTGTATAACAATAGAAGATGGACATCTTGCACTTATTTTGTATCCTATATACTGTACGCTCTTAAATTAAGTTGGATATCTTCACTTAAAGTTACTGGCGCTTAAACATTTAATATGTACATTTTAAACTTGTTTTAGCTTGAGCGATTTGTACAGGTATGTCAGTGCATTATGGGGCTCCCCATAAAGGACGTCCGAAGTTGGTGGGGGAAGTTCATACAATAGGACTGTCCTCAATTAGACGTTTGCCAATTTCAGAAAACGCATTTCAATATTGAAACGGCCACTTTTGACGATAATCACATTACATAACCGCTATGCTAAGTTGCATTCATCTGTGAATTGGTCGAGTCTCTCCAAAACAAGATCTGAACGTAAATCGTCCACAACGAAGATGACATCGATTTCTGCTATTGCTATCCTATTTTCAGCAGACCATCCCAGAGCAATGCGACCGTCCATCGCAGACCATTAGAGGAAGATTTCACTTTCGAAAGCTACCGAGCAAAAATGAAGTCAAAACCTTTTTTTAAGCATCCATTATAGACGCCCATGAAAAATACACGAGAGCAACAGATGGAAACTTGATTGGCACAGGAGATCCAGAATCGAAAACAGCCAAGAGAAAGGCATCGGATAACCTTTTTTTTTAAAAAAAACCTAGAACTGTACCCGATTATCGTTGACCGCAACCGTCGAGTGGGATGATATTTCCTAGTTTCTTTTTTGAATTGAAGCCTAAGGGGCCTTCAAGCTTTCTAGATATTGAAGTCAGAATATCTAAAAAAAAGAATATACACAGTATAGTATGCGCCACAGAAAATAAGAAACAAGGTAGAGGCCCATGTAGTTGCAGGCAGAGCAATAGTGAGCAATCAAATAGGCGGGAGATTCCATGAGAATGAGGGAAAAGAGGAGCGCCGTAGTGAAAGTGAGTTGCTCGTATGCGTGGATGAAGTCTTCATCAGAAGCAGCCATGAGAGCAAGCGTGGCAGCCGTGGCCATCATCGATCCCATCGATGCACGATGCGACCACTTAAAGAAGGACACTCTCAGCGGGACGATTAGCCGCCCATCTGCCAGCTGTTAGGACAGTTGCTGCGACAGTCCGAGCGACAGAAAACTTCAACAAAAATTTCAGTAGTCAAAGTTGTCCGAGTGCCAAACACAGTTGGAATCACGATACACGTGCGGAAAGATGCACCATCAATCTGAGCCTCATTCGGAGGTCATTTGGTCGTGATTTTAAGCAGGAACCAAACTTGGTTGTTGATTTCATCTATAGGGTTTCTGGAAATCGATCGCATTTCGCGGTGGTTTATTTCGAATACATTGCCGGCAGAGTTCCCTGGAGAGCCCTCGACTTCACCTGAAGAAGGAGTTCGAGGTCCGTTAAGGACTAAGGGAGCTACAGCGCTCCTGCACCAACAACAGGTAGGCGGAAATTGCTTTTCGGATACGATTTCAATGTGGCAATTAGCGAAATAAAGGAATACCTTGCACACCTGAAAACGCTGAAATTTGATGCGATTCAGGGCGTTCACAAACGTTTATCATGCAATTGCCATTCCAATTCCAATTAACTTGTAGTCCTGAGCTAATGGAAATTTAATTCAACAATGGTGTTGTTGACCAACCGGGCTGGGGAAGGGGGAACCACCTCATTATTTGGGTAAATTTATTTCAAGCCTTCTGCCACATGGAATAGCTTCGCTAACAAAATGTACGATGGCAACAACTCATGTAGTAAATACATGCATATTGTTACACGCTTGTAAAAATTCAAGTATGTAATAATCGAATAATTTAACTATAAAAAATTCTAAGAAAAAATTGTGATTCTCCATTTCTAACACAACAATATTAAAATACGCTGGTTTAAGTGCAAAACAAAACCATTTTTTTAAATAAATTATTTTCTACACATGGCTAGCACCAATTAAATAAGTTCTAAATGCGTTTATTTCAAGTTGAATCGTTTACAATCTGTTCATTCAATAGGCTATTTAATTCCTCCTAATGCGAAGACAATGAACATGAAAATAACATCTTAAGATACGCTATGCATTTTCCTAAACGATTTCACAAATAAATAACTGCACATTCAATGACGCTATTTGAGCAGTATTTGCATTACTGCATTTTTTTGCTTTGTGTTTTGAAATGTGACAGGGTATTTGTAAGTGTTGCTTGCAACCGTTAAATTCCTTTTCCTCCTTATTGGAATACATTATTATCATGCCTTGCCTTGCAATAAATGGGTTAAAACACGTACTACAGATTTTAAATATAATTACATGTAATTTTATGCCTTGCATATTTTGCTTATCTTACTCCTTCGTGTGTGTTTGCATCCTATCAAACGTTTTTTTAAAAAAAAATCCTAGCTTACATGATGAAAATGCAAATTTAATTAACCTAGCTTGAGTTCACGAGCTATCATCAAGTTACATGTACATGTATATACTCTTAATCTGTAGGTGTAGCACATAAAACTAATCTCTGTAAACATGCCCATTATCATTTCCTTCCATGATGCCATTGCGGAAAGCTATTCAGCGCAAGGTATTATGAATCAAATGAAACTTAGTTAGCAACAAGTGGCATTAAATGTAGCCATCTGCCAAGTGTTCGGATTTGCATTGTTAGCGTTTTTTTAGATCCATACCACTGGGTTCTAATCAGCAACAACAATAAGAACATTGTTTGGGCTTACACGTTATGTAACATTTCACGAGGCAACTCCTATAATGGAATTGTTCGTTTTAATCTCAAGAGTGCCACTAGAGGAAATTCCATCAACTCGACATTAAGCCCGGACAAAAACCAAGGTCAGACGTTGCGTTAAAACTGATCCCTAATTTAGCAGATAATGAAATCTGCAATTACAGTTGACCTCCCTTCAGCTTTTAACGTATTAATCGTTCTTTGCGGTAACCGGCACATTTTTCAAACCATTTCTTGAAATTTCAATTAGAAGCAATCCGTAAATTAATTACATGGATTAGCTGATGCTCGTTAAAGTAATTGCGCTAGTACATCGCATAGCGCCACATTCGGATAAACAGTGCGCAGCCGACGTAAATCCGTGAGGTCGATTGCAAAGGTCTATGTCAACATTAACCGGTAATTAAAACAGACTTAAGGAGAAATAATTGAATCATGCATGGAAACCTGGTTTAATTTCAGACTCATTGTTTTTGGTATTACGTAACATTGAGTTTTACATTTGTTCATTACTTCCTTCATCAGGAATTCTTGTGCTATTCTGCAGTTGTTAATATCAATCTTGTTTCAAGAAAGGAGCAGTTTGAGGGAGGAATGATTTGCAAATTTGGACGCCCGATTTCTGTGTTTTGTGCAAGAAAACTTCCCGAGTACAGTGTAAAGCTAAGTTTCCCATCATGCAAAAGAAATGACATTTTTTGCTTCAAATACGTTTTACAGTGAGTAAATTTATTTTCTGCAATGTAGAATTGGCCGTCCACTAGGGTGTCCGTTATGTTTTGTTATTTTAAAATGCTCGATAATTTTAAAAAAAAATTAAAAAAAGGAAAAGTTATAGTGGGTTGCATCGTTTTTTTATCAAGAATAGTTGCGTTCGGATAATAACCACTACTGTAATTATTCAACATGTTGGGTATAATAAACGCAACAATATGGGAACATACAGTGTATGTTCAACCATCAATTTTACATAAACATTAAGGCGAGGAAAGAAAGCCTTGAGATTAAATGCTATTGTTTTTTACGAAATTTATTGAATTTTTCGTAAATCAACGAGCAATTCTGAATTTATAAAACATAACGGAGACCCTAGTAGACGACCAATTCTACACTGGCGAAAATAAATTTAGCAATTATTATATTTGAAGCAAAATGTGAGGCTTTCCTTGCATGGAGTTACGTCACAGAAGAACTTTTAGTTTTACAACAGACAATGGTAGAAAGTCAAAAAGTCAAGTTATTGAGCGACGTCCTTTATGGACCGCCTACAAACGCCTAACGCAATAAGATGTTTTGACCCAAACACAAAAACAAGAGCGCGCCAAATTTGCTAGTTTTCTGATGATTTTTTTAGTTAAATATGTGAATTGCATTCGACCGCCCCTATTGACTTTCGGCTACGGCTATAAGAATCGCGAAGTGTATTATCTCGAGCAATCAAAGATGGCGAACCTTAAGACCCCAAAGCCACGATAATTAAGGTCTATACAAGACGTTGACTAAAATGGCTTCGTTTTTTACAATCGGAAATTGCGAGGGCGATTGGTGCGGTAATTAAGGTGGGCGCAGAATTGGATGTTTGAAAGAGAGGAAAAATGGGGCAATTACTGGAGAAAACCCCCCCGCAATGATGGAGTGCTAGGTCCTTTGTGTGTACTGTAAGTCTACCCATTGATACTCCACCACCAACATACAGTACAGTATTTCTAATTCAATTCTCGACGTCCTAATGTGCAATTCTAGCATCGTCACGGAGGATCGGTGTCAACGGCCTCCCGCACCTCACACCCCACACCCACCACCAATAAAATCCACAAATTTATCCCCGTAGATTAATTCCCGCGCATTAAGTGTCACGTAATTCGAAACTCACTTTCCCTTATGAAGAAGTACGCAGCTTGCGGTTTTTTTTGCTCCTATTGGATTTAAAAATTAACGACACTAAAAAAATAAAGGGTTCGCGTTCCGGCGCGATTTATTATTCAATATTGGAATGTGAGACTTTCAGAGGCCACTAACTCGTCATCCTAATTTTTTTAAGTGACCCGGAAGTCTAGGCGGGAGAATCACTCGTTGAGATCGAAGTGAGAAACTAACAACTAGCCGATTGTATGCTTTGTAGCATTTCATGCGGATTATTTTAAGGAAATTTGTGCGTTTTTCGACGCCATTTTAGTATCGTTTTTGGCGTAGCTTTAGTGCGCACTTAATGGCGCCTAAATGCAATCAGGTCTCAAATGTATACTAGCGCCTGGTATTATGCGGAGGGATATAGCAGTTTGTTTTCATATACAAGAAAATTGAGATCACTTATTATCTTGGTAGTTCGGTGCACAGTAAAGATACTGCTTAATACCTCATTACTAGGGCTTTTAATCGTCCATTTCAGTTTAAAGCGCATGTTTCGTTTCGCTCTACTATAGACGCTTAAGAAAACGCTTCCTATCATATACCATATCACCATATCCTTCGAACGGGCCTTTTCGTACATGTATGCTTTAATTTTGAGCCATTTTCGAATGTCTTCAGAGATGGTAAATCACCAATTACGTGTTTTAAATCTGTTATGCCAATGCAACGATGAGTCGCTTTGGCTACAGGATTGCAAGGACACGAACCTAAATCCCCGGGCTTTGCAAATGTCATTGTAAAATGTATACATGTATAAATACGATTATGTTGATGGCTATGCAACGGCGTGATTTCGACATTAATTCATGGGTTATTTATGCACCAGAGGGTTATAATTAATTCGGGTCCGAAAGAATAATTGATGCGATAATCCGAACCTTAATTAAACGCGGATCAAGCGGATTATATGAACTCCGAATCATGTTACATGTACCGCGAGAGAGGAAAATTACCAGCTTTCGTTTTACAAACAACAATGCAAATAAAATATACACAAAACCATCTTGTTTATCCTCAATTTCAAGCGGAGAATCAGATACAATGTATGACAAATATAACGCAAACTGATCACCAAATTGAGTGATACGTTTGTAGCAATAAGCAGAGCTATTTGAAGATGGTCTCAAGATACTCAACTGATATTTCTACACATCATATCTGGTCCATATTGTTGTCAATACCTTTTTTGCCATTATTTCGCAAATGCATTTATAATATCCAGTTATAGTGCATTTTATTCCATTTCCTGATATACTGAAGTGCCGTTCCTAATCTTACATTCTAACCAATTTCTTATTATATTTTCTATTTAATAGTCGAATGAAATATACTTAACTTTTCACCTCCTTACTGGATAGTGTTTAACAAAAATGGCTTAAGTTTGGAGCTTTGTACATGTATTTAAAAGAATCTACCTTTCTAAATACGCATCTAATTACAAGACATTATTAATAAATTAAGGCAGCATTTATAAGGAAGCTGGCACCGAGAACTGATTAGTTTCGTGACAAAGTATTAATAAGTACGACAGCGCGCCTGCATAACCAAGCTTCGCCATGGAACTTATGGATTTTAGATGAAAATGTATTGCAGACTGGAAGTTGTGCCGTTTCTATAGTTATGAAGGAATGCTAGGAATGATTGGGCTGCTGATTTATCCTTATAAACATGGTCTTATTATTCGTACGGTATATATTCGAACTTTGCCAAAGGGCTCACGCGAGAGAAACCCACCAGCTAGTGAATCCCTGGAGGTCCTTGAATCCATTAGCGCGCTTAAATTCGATAATACGTTCGAACGTAATTAAAAAAAGGTTTTTGTTGGTAAGGATTCTTCGCAATAAATGCACTTTTAATCCCAAGGATGCGGAAAATGATCACGAACCTATTATGCTCAAATCATTCGTATTAACAGGTTGAAATCAGCATATGTACAAGGAACCTATAAATATTCTTAACAATCTAAAACTTAACCAATCCCTTATTGATATTTTCATTGCACCAACCGTATTAAAAAAAACATTTCTCTTAACACGGTATTTGATCAGCAATTTCACTTGGCGAAGTATTCAAATATTTTGAAAATCTGCGAACAAATACATGTAGATGCTTTCTCAAAATTTATTAATGAATCATAAAATTGAAACAGTTTTTGAGAGCTCCTTGGCATAAGGCAATCACGCAATGCACGGTCTAACAGGGAAGACGAAACCTAGGGGCCGTCCAAAAAGCAACTCAGTGGCTGGAGGTAGGAGTTTCACCAAAATTGGACTATCATAGCCTATAAAGGCGTTATAAGTAAAATGCAATTTGTCATTCCACTCTAAAAATATCAATTGTTGGTGTTTTTAACATTGTCATTGTCATTGCGTCATTTTATCAAATTTAACGACCTGTTAATCACATGTCCCAATTGACGTCATTTTAAATTTTTTTATCTTGTGTTAACGATCTATTAATAAGGTCAAAGATCTAGGAATATGACATATGACAGTCAATATAGGAATATTTATAGTAGCACAAAGTACTAATTCATAGTTTCTATTGTAACAAAATTACCATTGTGCTATCTGGCGCGAAGCATGAGGGAAGAAGTTGGGGGGAGGGATTTAAAAATCGACTTTTTGAAGAACGACCACCTTATATAATGCGTTTATAAGTTTAATCAAAATTTAAGATTACGAGAAGAAGTTGAACAACGGCGATATTCAACGAAATCGCATATATAGGTGTACATCTTTCCAGTAAGTATCAAAGAAAGAATTATATAAATGCAACTTGAAAGATAAATGCATTAGAACTTTCTTATTTACATGCATAGACGTTCTGCGATGCAATGATATCCGAAAGCATTTGCATCGAAAATGAACGCATGCATGCATATCATCTTATAGATACAGATACGAGAGCATTTCTAGCCCTAAGATCCAGCTTTAAATTTAATCTCAATAATACACTCCCGAACCTAGTCAGAAAACATCAATTTGACTATTCAAATATAGGCAGTCTAAAAAAATTGAAATCCGCCTAGAAAACTAACCTCGTGCCTAATTCATAATGTCAACACTATAAAACAGGCTGTTCAAATATAATTCACCATATCATAAGCGAGTAGTAAATTTAAAAAAGTTGGGAATACCGGTTGCTCTTAAAATGGATGCATTCGTACTTTACATGTACAAAGTACTTTATTTCTCTAACAAGTAATTAAACCTTGACTTCATATCAATTAACTTCCCATCTTGTCAATGCAGACGGTAAGTGGCTAAGGAATAACCACTTAACATATGGTAATTATAAAGCCGACTTGAAGGGAAAGCATCCTCCATATTTAATGGAAAAAATTCATCAAGAACTTCTTATTCATTCCATGAATATTGATGTTCTTTGAATTAGAATGTTGCCATGGTAGTTAGGTAGTTAGTAAGCTGTTATAACTTATGCTTTGGTGAATATTTTAATAATTATCTGTATGCATATAGCCTTGATGATCGAAAAAATGAGTTTGACATTATCTTTAGATTCCGTTTATGCATTTCGGGCACATTTCATCTATTAATAGAAAACAGGACATTTTAGAAACATCGATAAGCAGCCAACACTGCAGACTCAAATACAGAAACAGGATGCACTAAACAGCCTGCTAAGCAATCTGTCTTGTTGTTCAAAATACTCGATCAGGCAAGGCGTCGACGTTCCAACAAAAGCCTGAAGATGTTTACAGCAACAATCCACACATCTTTCTATTTATGTTATAATTTTTAATTAATAATTCACAAAAATACCATACAACATATGCTGTGACAAACATTCCAGTATAAAGGCGTTGGTCACATCAAGACAGGAAATCTTGTATGATAGCATGGCATGCAGCCTCAAGGAGGGGAAACTCGAGTTACTCAATAGTGTCCATCATGATCGATTAATGCTCTGAAGACAATGGCCAAATCAAAGCAGACTAAGTCTGAACCGACATGTAACCGAATTAAGTGCAGAGCTATGTCATGTCGTGAACAATGCTGTGCATTCTTTTTTAAAATGTGTTAGACACGCCCTTATGTCGGCTCACATCACTTTGATTCATATCAGAAGTTAGACGTCTGAAGATCTTGATTTTTAGTGGGATAACCTCGGTTTACAGGGCCTCCCAAAAATCCCGCCGTATGATATCAAATCAACTTATACGTTTGCAGAAAAGTTGTCATCCTGTTCAGAATGGGCGTTCTTTTTAGGTCATTTTTTCCAAGTCTATGAACATTTTAGTCATTTTTTCCCCTGTTATAGAAACCTGTTGTAGAAGCGTTATTTTTTTGCTTATTTTCTTTATATTATTGCGAGCAAAAATGATAGCAGTATTACTTATTTTTAGTACCAAGCAAAGTGGCTTAGTGGCAGAATGTCCGCCTTGCATTCGGGAGACCAGGGTTCAAATCACTGGTCGGCTATCCTAATTGTGGTTTTCGTGGTTTCCACGATATTTTCAGGTGAATGCTGGAATAGTACCTCTGTAATCTACCACGACCGTATTCCCTTCCCTATCATTCTTCAGTTCTTCTAACTGTTCAAAATTTGTAATTGCTCTTATGTGTATAAATTTGGGTTAAACTAATTAACCCCCCTACCACATGCCATTAATATGCTACTTGTAGAATATTGAATAGAAAGAAAGACGTTTAGAAAGAACCACCAGATATGAAAAGCATAAAGCTGGGAAGGGGCTGGCGTTTTGTAGACTCTGAAGAGATGTTGGAAGAACATGGAAATTGAATATCGGCTTGATGTACTCCGGGGAACAAACTGAGCACTTGTTGAAGTTCATTAACCACCCCGTATTGATTGCTCAACTGACGATCGATGGAGCTATGATCATGGCCTAAAGTTGAATTTCTAGTAGCGTATAGGTAACATGCAGCCTAGTAAGATCTGAAGGGGAAGAGGGACTTTACCTCAAAGAACTTGGTTTGATCTGAAACGAGATGGTTGAGCGGAATGTGCATGCTGCCAGTTTTCTGGTCGACCAACATGGCGTGCCGCTGGCTGAACGTGCCTCGGCCGACGTCCTGGCCGCTCAGGCGAACGTTGAAACCTGCAGATGGTAAAAGCGTGTTGAGACCCGGACACCCTAAGAGCAAAGCGTAGGGGAAGGGGCATCGCTCGCCTTGGTACAGCAGAGAGCCGAAGGCCAGGGCCTCCGCCGTCGCCCAGTCCAGTTTGGAGCCTTCCGTCAGCTTGCTCAGACGGTTCTGGATGTGAGTCTTCTGCAGGTGGGGGTGAACGTTCTGCAAGGAATCAAGAAAGCGTGGAGGATGGGCTAGAATATTGTGAATGTCCAATCAGGATCTCGCTTACGAAGTCTTCCGGAAGCGCGACGGATCTGGCCCCGACGTATCGCAACAGGTCGGCGTCCAGTCCGGTGTCCCAGCGGGTCACGGCCGCCGACGGGGGTGACATGCCCTGCCACTGGCCCATGAGATAGGTAGGCTGGGAGGAAGAAATGGTGAAATGAAGAAGTGGGAAAGTCAGGGAAATTTTTAAGTTGTTTAACAAGTCAATTGATTTCATAACTTCGGATCATTTAGCGAAACTATATGATAAAATACATAACTTGTGGTTAACCTTTCGAAATGTTTCACTTAGGATGTTCCTTTATTTAAGGATATGTTATGTGCCAAAATTAATGATATTCGTCACCAATTTTTTTAGAGAATCATAGGCCAATATAATCACAGCATTTCAATATAATTATTATAGCACTTTTTTAAAAACTTTTTATGACCTCCTCTCCCCACGTACGAGAACCACAATACACCGATCATTCTAGTCAACTGATAAAAAAACATTATTCATATTCAAAGGCAGGTTCTTTTCACCAATAATTAGTCTGTGGGGAAACCTTACAGGTCAGGGGAAAATAGTTTTAACTTGGGAAAGTCAGGGGATTTTGACTAAAGCTGTGGGAATCGTGGGTTCAAGCTGGTTATGAACATAACATCGTTTTGGGCATAACCAACGATTCATGGTTCTGATAAGCTGAAGAGCCATCTGAATGACTCTGGGCAATGCACTTTTCACCTACAGCAGTACTTACTGAAGGCCGATATGTGTCAATCTGGCTGTACTGGTCGCTGAGATACTTGGTGTACTCAGTGACCACACTCGCAACGTCGTCTCTGGTCAGGGTCCCTTCCTCCTGCAACGACCAAGGGCGATATCTCTTTAATTGAAATTCTGTTTAGGATGATAAGCATTGATCGTCCAAGGATCTGCAAGGCCAACTCACGATCAGCGATTCGGCGTAGCGGTCGGGAATGCTCTGCCTGGCGTGGATCGCCTGGTACATCGTCGGATTGGTAAATGTGGGGTCGTCGATCTCGTTGTGGCCCCATCGCCGGAAGCACACCAGGTCGACGAAGACGTCCTTGCGGAACTTCTGGCGGTAGGCCAGGGCCAGCGCTGCCGTCTTGACCACTTCCTGGAAGTTGGAAAAAGCAATCGGAATGACCAGCAGGACAAACTCCGGATTCGGCATCGAGATTCAGTGAACGAAATTAGACATACTTATTCCAGGTTCAATGAAGATTATAATAGAGAGCCGCGATATAATAGAGATTCTGCTCGAAGACCACTGTCATTGATTGAAATTGTTACATCTTTAACTGAGATTCAGTAGGCTAAATTTTAATGTTTTCAAGGGTTTCGGGATGATGATAAAAATGTTATCCTTAAGAAGGGACACACGGTATTGTGGTGGGATCTACCAAATGGCATATCATTGAATGTGTGCACTGTAATTATCCCACCGAAATTAAATTATCAACTCCACATACTTTTCCATGGTTTTGGAAAAAAATATTTGACATTTTCTGATGATATTACTGATTATGTCAAACGTTGAAATTGTGCTATCACTGGTGAAGAGATCAGTATGCGATTCTCTTCTGATAGGCCTATCGCTATGTTTCTATGCTGATATCACTATGTGGTATTTTTTATGACTACTGATATCAGTATCAGATATAGCTAAATTTGTTTACTAATATCACCGCATATTTACTGGTTAAACTGATCTTTCCACCAGGGATGGAAAACAGGCGAACTTCCTATTATTGCATACGCCCTCTTATGAGCAGTATCAGAAACAGTAATTTCAGATCAGTACTGTTTCAGATGATAATTTAAGGCTGGTATTTTATCAGCTGAAAATTTGAAATTTCCCTGATTTTTCTAGGCCAGTGGCAACCCTGTTATGTCTAGCCAAATCGTAGTATAGTCTGCGATCATCCAGGGTTAAGTATTTGTCAAGCCCGTTGATTGAGATTCATCTCAACCCACGGTTCTAATTTCCGACAGAGATTTCTGAGGATTCCGCTCGAGGGTCACCGACGGGCATTACGTCACACCCATCGCCATTCCGCTCACGAGCTGCGGGTGAAGAGGGGGTCGTTGACTGGGGTCGTTGCTTCGGCAGCGATCGATTGAAATTTCGCAGGCTTTACCTCCGGGTGATCGGCGTTCACGTGGACCACGGGCGCCCAGATCATCTTGGCCAAGTCGCTGCAGTACAAAGAAGACCTGTAGGAAAAGAGAAAGCATGGGGTGAAAGAAGGGCTTAGGGGAGAGTTAGGGAGGGGTGGACTCACCTCCCCCTGCGGGCTGGAGTGGTGAAGCCCAGCTGGTTGTTGACGATCAGGTGCACGGATCCACCCACCGCGAAGTGAGGCACGTTCGCCTGCGCCAGCGTTTCCATGACGACGCCCTAAGCGGGGAAGAAGAGCTTGAGCTCGGGTTGGAATCCTGGAGGAAGAAGAAGGGGGAGCGGAAAATCGATCGGAGCAGACCTGCGCGGCGAAGGCGGCGTCGCCGTGCACTTGGAGGCACAGCACGCGGTCGACCCCGGCGCCGTAGTCGCCATCTTGGAGCACCAGCTGCTTGGCCCGCGCCTTGCCCACGGCCACGGGGTTGGCGGCCTGGAGAGAAGAGAGGTGTGATGAAGGAGATGGAGCCAGAGATGGGAACGGAAGCCACCTACCTCCAGATGAGACGGGTTCGGGATCATGGTCACGTGCAGGCTTTTGTCGCCCATCGGCAGGTCGCTGGAGCTCACTGGAATTAAAAGGGGTTGTATTGCAGGGAAAACCGGTTTCAGGGGGTTGCATTACGATTTTTTTTTCTTCAAATTTCTATTTTTTTTTATGAACAAACGTGACCTTTTCAAATTATAAAAAAATGCGGAAACTATAGTGGACGACCATTTCTACTCAGGAGAAAATGAATTTAGCAATTGTCATAAGTATTTGAAGCATTAACGTGGGAGTAATTGTTTGCAATGTGGGCATTGCGACCACGTGGAGCAAATGACGTGGGCGTAAATTATAAATTCGGCAATCTGGACTTTGAATTTTTAATTGAAATAAATATGCCTGAGAAGGCGACTGCTGGGTTCGTCTCAAGCAGTTTCTGGAGCATCCCCACCACGCCTGAGCGTGTCATGCGCGTTGTGATTCGTGACGATGTAAAACGGAAGGACGAGTCGGGCGCAGGCTTTCACCTGATCGATGGTAGCAGCGCACTTCCGGTCGGCGGTTAAGGCTTCAGCCGCACCGCCCCAATTCCTCCATAATTTCCCCGGGCGAATAAACGCCCCCCTGGGGGCCTCTCATTGTTCGCCGAATGGAATTCGGAAAAAGGCAAATTGTGCGTTTGTTCGCAGTGTGACCGCGCACCGCATCCGCCCACCTGGTTCGGGGAAACAATGGGTCCGGTTGGTCGCGCCTCTCTACCTAGTGCTCGCCACCAGCTGGGGTCCGCCGGACCCCCCTTACCTACCCAGATGGGAGAGGACGTCTCCCGTGGTCGCCACCCCCTCGGGGAACTCCGACAGGCCGCGCATCTGCAACGAAGCAAAGAGAAAGTGAATTTGGAACCACCGTTCTAATATTCGTTTTATGCATGTAGATAAATGCGAAATCGATTATTTATCGTGCTCAATAAAGCTCCGTCAAACGATCTGGGCGGAAGCATCGTACTGCCCATGGATGCACCTGGAGGGATCGTTGTGAGACCATGCACACTGTCACAACACGTAACATAGTCCTGCTTCCATGGTGAAAAGATCAGTATGTGTTTCTATACTGATATGTCCATAACACTAGTGATACGACATTCTATACTGATATCACTATATAGTTTTTTTTGGACTAACGTTATCAGCTTGGTTAGTGATATCAATAACTATTTTACTAATATCACCACATATCAGTACATTTGCCCTAATATCTGCTGTACTGATTACAACGATCTTTCCACCAGAGTTGCACAGCAGCGTGTTGCGTGACATATTGCAGACATTGTAAGTCACATAACAATTCTGCCTGCCTGTATTCAGATGTCACCCTGAATTGACTAATGTGGAGTCAGTGAAGGGCCCCAATTCAATTCATTCCCCCCTCTCCCCACGATTGGCTTGTAGGTGTTTATTACATCACTATCCTAACTCGTAATTGTTCAAATGGGAAAGATTACTTGAAAGATACCTATACCCTACGTGGTTTTGTCCTATGTGGTAACGTATGTTCTATGTACCAAAGTGTATTTCTGTTCAATTCTACGTTAAAGGTGCCTATATTACTCCTTATGAATGCGAAGAGAATCGCATTTACTCAGCGCTAACTTGAAGTACCAAAATGCTGCGTGTCATGGGAAATCTCAATCATTGCTTTGATGGCCCTAGTTGTAGGATCCGCTATTATTCTATTCTAGAGGTCTTAGACGAGCGTCGAAGCGTGTTATTATTCAAGATGGCTCTTTAGCGAGTGGCTCCTTTGTGTGCCGGCGAAATCGGTGCAAATTTAATTAAAGCTGCGAGAACCTCTTTAGGATGAGTGAGTCATTCCAGACGAACATTGAATTGGTTGGATGATCGGTGTTACAGTGAAACTCGTCTAGTTGGACACAGGTAACCTATCCAAAGTGGGACACCCCTTAACTCGCAAGTTAAGACACTTTTATGCCCTACAAAGTTTGAAAACCCCCTAAATGGTAGGCAAAGTTCAGTAGTTTGTAATGTTTGATTACGTCTTTGTGATTTGCATACAAAACATAGCTAAAAAAGACAGTAATCCATTAAAGAGTGGAAAATTGTATACGAGACATGTAAAGACAGGAATGCTCGGACATTTATTTATGCATATGTCATCAGCATATATTTGTTGCACGTTTGCCTATGCGTGTTTAATATACTCTTATTTGGAACTTAACATGTCAAACCATACTCTTTAATACTATGCAAGTACATGTATATGTTTATTTCCATCAACTAAAATTGACATGTATGCATGACGACCATACATAGCCATATACACTGTGTATATATATAGTCCTCAAGAGTTTGGAAAACCTGTCAAACTCTAACTCGGACACATTTGGTATGCACCATCTGATATGAGCTTCCAACCCCTAGCGCCATCTAATGATTAGCGTTCGAATCTTGACGAATGATAACGTGTTTTTTCTCTCAAGTTTATTTGATTACTTATTTATACAAATAAACGGGACATTTTCAAACTATAACAAACTCAGACCCTAGTGGATAACCAATTCTACACTAGGGATAAATAAATTTAGCAAATATAACAAGCATTTGACGCAAAAAATGTGGGAGTAAATTTTGCATGGTGGGCTGTGGGCAACTGGGCATCCTTTTGGGTCGGCCTTAATACGATATGGATGTCACAAGATTCGAGTTATCCTCGAAGGTCCCTGGGCGATTCTCGACAGCCAAATCGCGTCGCTTTGCTAATTTTGATTTGGAACGCATGCGGTTCAGTGGCGCGTTTGCATTGAAAGGAGTTTCTTTTTTTTAATGACAATTCCTCTTCCTCTGCCTCACTCCCAAAGAGGTTTATTACCTGGGCTTATCTAGGCTAATGAAATACGGAGATTTTAATCGCCTTCGTATCCCCACGCCTCAACCGAAATGCAGGAAGTTGCCATTAGCGATTTCGCATTCGTCCGCTAGAAACGCACATCAAGAATGGGGCGAGTGGATCGCTGCGCGCGGCAGAGGGCGCCACTGTAGGCCCTACTATATGCTGGAAAAGCCGCAACAATAGAAGAGCAGATTTGATGGCTCGATGAGGGGGGGGGGGGGGAAGCCGAATTTGCCCCCACTAGTGATAAGGGCGCGGCGCACTTCTGCTCAACTTCAGTCAATGCTCAATCACTCGACCTGGTATCTCTTTGATCGGCTTCTTATCTCGGCTGCGCCCCCACACCTGCCTATGTGTGTTCTTTTGCGTGGATATATGCATTGCCAAGTTGCACGCCGACGTTCAGTTTGACATTGATGATGGTGACCATCAAGTTGAAAAAACATGGGTTGATGGACTATACCCCCCTACAGCATGGCAGATCTTTGCTGACCGTAGGTACCGAGTTAAATTGAATTGAAATAGGGGACGTGGTGGCCATTACTGCTCAGGAGAAAGGAATTTCATAATTTATTATAAGATACGCAGCAGTATTTTGTTTCAGAAATGAAGTGGTGGCTCTCAAACAATTAGTCCTCATCTCTTTTTTTGAAATCTATAGCGAAACATTTTTTCTACCAAATTGTATTCTTAGTAGGCCACTATAACTGGTGAAACGATCAGTGTGTGATTATCTACTGATATCACTATATAGGCCTATACTGGTTTTGGGACTACTCAGTGTATTTTAGTATGCTTAGTGATTTCAGTATTATAGCAGGTTTTAGGACTTAATATCAGTAGGCCTATGGTTAGTGGCATCACTAATTTTTTTTACTAACATCAGTATATTTGTACTGATATCTATTGTATTGATCTTTCCACCAGGGATGTTTATTTTATCTACATTTTTAACTTAAACGTATTTTTCCCCAAATAAATCTCGATTTGCTTTATCAGGCAACTACACTCTTAGCTTAACTTGTAATTCTCCAGTTGAACAAATTTTCCATATCTGCGGTCGCATGTTATGTAAATTAAACTCCAGTTGAAATTGAAAATAAATTCCTAAAATAGAACCTTAGTAATAAATAGCCTACTGTAAAATGTAGTCCTAAATTAAAGTCAACTCACATTGTCAGTACTCTGTAAGCAAGAATAAGCAGGGCCCTGTTTGCTTAAGTGATTTTTGTCATTTTCCCCTTTTTTGCACTTTCCATCCAATCAAGAAACAGTCAAACATGACTTTTACAAGCTGGTGTTACACATTAGCGTTACGTTCTACAAGTATGGATAGCAAAGACTATTTTCATTCCACACCTAGGCCATTCCTAGGCCTTTGAAGAGCTTACAGAACCCTGAAAACCCAAAGTCGTTTCTGAATGGAAATGCAAATTGCTTTCTGGATCGTAATAAATCGTGACTCGCTGGTGAAATAACCCAACACCTCAAAACAGTTTCAATTTCCTTTTGCTAGGCCGTGGAGCGCAACTGACGATGAATTATCTAATCGTATAAGGAGCAAAAACGTAACAGGTGTAGCGGAATGAAGGTTACGAGATTACCTTGAGTAACCTGGGGTCACAGGCGTGGCGATGCCTTCTCATCCTACGAAATCCTTGCCTTTTTAAAACAATTGCGTTTGGGATTATCCGGGTTTCATCGCGATTTGAAGAGGCCAATGTGGGCTTAAGGGATGTCAGATTTGATTTCAAACTGGATCTCAAAAGGTTTTCAGATCGGATCGCGCCCTAGCATGTTTCAGATTTAAAATTAAAAACTCGTTGTTGTTTCTTGGAATTTTCCATTTTGGATAACGACGTCCTGCGAGGTTTATAAATGCCTAGTTTTATAAGTTAATTTGAAAGGGAGTACAATTCGCCTACTGCATCGTAGAATGTTACCGTTATTTAACTGTGACGGACTATTTTAGACCAAATTTTTAGGAGAAATTAGAAAAGATGTTACTGAAACGCGTGCTATTCGCAAAAGGACAAGTTGTACCCTAGGACGACTAAGAATAATAACGAAAGCCATTTCCACGCTCGATACTGAGAGAAGATACTGGTCTTGTTCCTCTTACACGATATCCTCATCACGAAACATGTTTCAGAACGTTTCGCAAACGTTTGGATCAGAAGTGTAAGAATAGGTCTTGGAATTACTCATTTCAGAAAGGAATGTTTGGAAGTGAGGATTACTGTCCGAAAGTTGTTTCTTCTGTAAAAAGCAGTATTTAGGAATCACTATTTGTAAAACCCCTTCTAGAATGTTACTCCCCTATTTGGAACCCTAGGCTTACAGGGTAGGGCAAGGATGGGCGAGCAGGCGTTTTCGATTAATTGCGAGATGGGCGACACGAAAGAGGCTCCGACATGGCCGAATTGTTGCCGAACCCGATAGCATCTGTTGCGAAATCGCCACCGGCATCAGCATTCGACCTTCCTCGCCGCACCACCAGGCGTCACGTGACGCTAAACCCCGAAGCCAAGCAGTTTCGGCCAAATTAATTGCTCGCCAATTTACGCATGTGGCAAGGCTTATCCAACTTTATTTATTTTTGTCACGGGCCGGGGTGTTTATGCGACTTTTACGGCCAATTTACTGCAGTGGCCTCGCCGCGGGCCAGTCCGAAGCAGTTGCGCCCACGTGATCTCGGCCGTGCCGCGGTGACCCGGCTTGATGCCCTGTGACCCGGCGACTGACGAGGCCGATCGGGAGGGTGAGGATCCCGCATTGTCCCAAGTGGGGCATGACCTCTCATCGTCGCTTATCGCGCAGACCGCTGCGACATTTGCGTAACCTTGACGTCGTTTTGACATTTCGATCTGATGTTTTTCTTGGTGGTCTGTGAGGAGGTTGGCGTGTGAACGCCGGACGTCGGGATACTGCTCGTGATTTGCAGCCCGAGTGAGTAAGATTTGTTTAGCAATTAGGCTATTTTTTAATTATCAAACCAGGTGAGGCTGGATGTTGCACTAAACTAATCCTTCTTAAAACTTGAGCGCACCTTACGCGATCATTACGGGAATATGTAATTACTAATGATCTTGTGAAATAAGCCGAAATTAAATGTTTGCCAGTGATGATGATGGGAATTTAACACGATCGTGACTAGCCGTGACATTACCAGTCATCATTACTTGTCAGCCTTACACGAGCATGCTAAATCACCGTCATAACTGGCAAGCATTCCATTTGAGTTTACCTTACACGATCATTAGTAATGTCCTTCCGGTGATGTCATGACTAATGATCGTGTAAGGTACGCTTTATAGGCTGACAAGTAATGATGGAGTAATGAGTGTTGGTAATGCCATTTAGTAATCCGCTTTAGGACGCATGTTTCCATCAGTAAAGTGAGTAAGATGTAAACCACCTGTTCAAAAAGTAGTGTCAGTAAAGATTATGCCATTATTACTTCCGGAATCAAAGCTCTTGTTACAAAAGAGATTTGGAAAGAGGTTTTGTAACTGGACAAATTCAACCGTTTTTGGGTATTCGTAGTCACAAGAAGGAATACGTCATTAGCTTATGCCATCATTAACGTTTTCAGATATTTATCCTAGATGGCAACGTTTTCAAATGTATTTTTGTTTAAAATTTTTGGGCGCACCAATTGCATACGAAATATTGCATTTTAAGAAAACTTCAGCTTGTGGTGAACATACCTTGCGAAACATGTTGGCTGGAGGATATTGCAGAAGGCCAGTCAGTGTGTTGAGGCGCCCCCTGTGGGGCATGCACATGACCACCTGCTCGATGCCGTCTGTTTTGGGGACAGGGAAAAATCAGAAATGGCTATTTATAGACATTTTATATACGACTTGTATATAGACGTACCTTCTCTGGCCGCCCTGAAGAGATACTGAAAGAATCCCATCATGCTCTCGGCCCCTTCGCCGCTGTAGCGCTTCACCGTGGCGAACTTGTTGGCCAGGAAATTGTCAAACACCTGAAACAGAGAATGTCATGAGAACTAAAACATAGAAAGGGAAAAGGTGGGGAATTCTGGACAGTGTCTTGAAAGAATAATCGAGCCAGTGTGTCTCTGTCTTGATAGATCACAAGAAACGTCAGTGGAAGGCTGATGCGTTGTTAGGATGTCCAATAATCGATAGTTTTTTTTGGGGGAAATTCAGAGGAAATCTCTACTGGTGGTCCGTTCTCTAAGACGGTTTGTTTTTCCAAGCTTGTCGATCGTCAGTTAATGTTACTTGACAAGATCTTCTGGTTGTTATTCTATCATAAAAAAATTGTTTATAGGGGGAAGTCGCATTGCTGGTCGGTTTATCTGGAAAATCGAAGGCAATTTCTAGCTTGTCAGCTTGTTCCTGTCACGCTGACGGAGGAAACAACTGACAAGTTGCACCAATTTCAAGTACGTCAGACATTTTTGTTGCTCGACGATTTGTCATCGGGGTGTTGTCAGCGTAAACATGTTGATTTGTGAGCCTGATAGGGAAACTCCTGATGCTTGCAGATTTGTGAGGAAAGAGCCAGATTACCAGGGATGTCTTCGAGAATTCCCACTATTTTACGGCTTTCCCGGAAAATTAACTGGGATTTGGTGAATATGACAATTGGGTCTTTGCGACCCTGGTCACCTGTCGTTGTACAGTAATTGACATTGGTATTATACAGTAATTGGTACCGTTAGTCGTGATGTCAAATTGTCAGACCTCTACTGCCATCTCTTTTGGCACGAACGCCCAATTCGGCAGCGATTTTCTCCTCTAATTACAGCTTGTCGTCCATATTCTCACAAAAAATGGAGAAAGTGAAATCCTGCGTGCCGTTGAGTGATTACCAGCTCACTCCTTATTGATCCGAAATCCACTTTTGCCTTCAAGGCGCTGAAGATGACGCTACTAGACAGTGTACGTGTATATCAAGTAGCAAATCCCCTTTTGTCAATGATTTCCATGGCTATTTTTTTTGCGACTTCATATTGGAGCCATCTAGAACAGTTAATGGCCTCCCATCACTCTCGCCGTCTATCCACAACCCAGGTTTTAGCCGCAAACCAGTTATGTGTTTAATGCAAAACCTGCGGGGCGGGTGGAGAACTACTTGTTCCACTTTAACCTAACTTGCCTCATAAATGATGGATCTTTGACCGCCATTCTTTTAGCACATTGTCTCGAAACGCATGCATTGCTAATGAAAGTGACATTGTTGGTAGAATTCATTTGGAAAACTAGGTCACGAATAATGAGTTAAGTTACCATTTCTATAAGATTTTGGTTTTAACATTCGAAAAGAAAGGAATTAGTGGATTTGTGCCCACTTTTCCATGACATTTTTTATTAAATCATTGGTGGATTTTTGCACGCGTTTCCACTTGTTGCCCGTTTACTATGTTCTTTTTTGTTTGAAATACAGTACGTGTATGAATGAACACTTGGTGGTTACTTCTGTTTAGCTTTGGGCCCCCTTGCTCCTGGAGCCCTAGGCACGTGATTGAAACTTGTTGAAGCATCCTTAAATGACGTGCTGGAATTGTGGCCGATATACATGTAGTCCTACTCTAGTTAAAATCACGTTTTTGCCAGTCACAACTCCACCATACCATATTTTTCACAACCTGTTATGAAATTCGATTAAGATTCAGCATGAAAATACGAAGTTGCATGGCGAGCAATGAATGGGGCGCCCCTGATACCACCGGTTTTCGCAGATCCTGTATCATATCTGTATCACGGGGGGACATTGGATACGTTTGAAAAGGACCCCTTACTTGGGAGCGCAGCATCTCCCGGGCCAGGGCCCGCCTCGCGTCCACCGAGATCCGCTCGGCGGCCAGCGACTCGTACTTTTCCGCGAACCACTCTCGTTCTTCCTCCTCCTAAGAAAAACGAAAACGAAAAAAAAAAATTGGGCGGTTAAATAGAAAACGAAACAACGCCAAAAAAAAAAGTTTCGGGAATTTTTTCTTCCGCCCTCCCGTTCGGCGGTAAGTAGGCCAAAGCGTTGCGATAAGCGACTTGGCAAACCAGTCACGTTGGCGTCGCCGGTTGGGCAACAGCCGCTTGCCGCTCCAGTGGCCGACTAACTCTGTGCCTGCCCACCGCCTCTGCCTACCGCCAGGTGCTCGAACTCGGCTGCCAGGGGCCCGCAGTAGGCGCGCCGTAGCGCCAGCACGATCTCTGCCAGGGAAAGCCGCCGGTCGCCGCTCACGATGCCTGCCGTGTCCACGGCTGCTGAGTCCCGCTCCGAGAGCCCGTAGCGGCCGGGATCCAGCTCGGCCGCGCACCTGCGGGAGCGGAAAGAGAACGATCAGCGGACTGGAATCGGGATCAAGTAAGTGGAGGAAGGAAAGGGGGTTGACGGGATATGCGGGTTCTGAAAACGAGCAAACAGGGTACCCGGCACGCATTCTGAAACCGGTACTTCAACATCGGCAACCGGAACGAATGGTTGGGGATTTTAAATGAATCCCGCGCGCCTGGGATGCTCCCGTCTGAATCGTTGTTGACCTATAGTCGGATTAACGAAAGAAGAAACCGAGCCTTAACCGATCAGAGCTATTCAGCTTATAGATCGTGCCTTCCCGCATAAACTTCCGCCTAATCCGATGGCAAATGAGTCATGGGACAGGAAAGATTAACTGCACAATTCGCCTATTCGTCCATTTAGAGTCCCAATTTCTTCTTTTGTTAATCCGGCTATAGCTATGGTAGAATGTTTGCGCGATGATGAGATTCACTAACATGATCGTGTACGGCTGATCCCGCAATGAGTGTTGGTGATGTCATGCCTAATGGTATCGTTACTGATGATCGTGTACGGTCCGCTTGTGAAAAGTTTTTTCGGGGATGATGGGAAATGATGTGGGAAAGATTCATGACATCAAAATGGTTACAAATTCGAATGAGGATCGTGTGTGCCTGGAATGGTATTGTCTGTCTTCCAGGATACGTTTGTCCTGGTGAAAAGATCCGTATGTGATTCTCTACTGATATCATAGTATCACTATATGCTGTTTTTTTGGACTACTAGTATCAGCATGGTTAGTTGATATCACTAAATCATTTAGTAATGTCATCGATAATAGGGAAATTTGTACTTATATATACATGTTCTGAGCTTTCCACCAGGGTGGGCGGTGGGGGAGGGGAAAATCGGGGACGATCTTTGACATGAAAGGATAGTTGTGGGAAAACCATGGAGTGAAAGATTTAAGATTCTACAGAGTGACTGCAGGGGTATCCCTGTACGCGTATTGGATATGTACATTTGGCAGAAATGGGATCGAATGAAACAAAACTATGAATTTTCCAGCTGGACTTTTTCAGAAATAAGGAACGCACTATAGCGGATAATCAAATATTACACTCAAAGAAGGAGGGGCGGATAGAATAAGCAGCGGTAGTAATCATTTCGACCAAAACTACCTGAAAATGTTTACATTTCGTGAATTCCACATCCAATGTACATGTACGCTGCGTAACAAGTAGACTTGGGTCGGGTCATTAAATTGACGTTGGTCGTTAAGTTTTATGGCTTTGATTTAATCGCTTAAAAAGTATCATAGTGGTTGAAAACTTCCTTGAAATGTCATTGAATTTATTTAACCAATTCATTTGGATGCCATGAACTAATCTGATTTTTCGGCTACAATTAAAGGAAAGGAATAAAGCATGGTATTGCATACATATTCAGGTCTGATTCATGTTCATTTAGCGAAATTAATTGCTCTCAAAACTTATCTTTCGCAAAATATGAATTCATGTACTTTTTTTTCGAATTTGGAAAACAATTGAAATTATTCTTCCACATTTACTTTCGAAATGCATGCGCATGTATTAAGTAAGGGATTGACTCAAAAGCGAAATGAATTCGTTCGTTCACGAGCGGCATTCCTTCACGTTCCATTTTGAATATTAAAATAGTGAAAATCTAATCCAGTAACCTGTAAAGAATGCGGCAGAAATTATTCTATACTGGTTGGAGAATTTTCTTCTTGTTTACAACGAATAAGGATACTGTATTTTTTGATCTGACCGACATATTTGAAAACAGCGATTTATTTATAATGCCTGCAGCGTAAGCCTGAATATTTAAATGACAGTAACTGAAAATATGCGAAAGTTAGCATAGAGCAGGATACTTGTATGAACATTTTACGGATGTGATATCAATAATTATTTGGTTGTACTTATGTCTGCTCCCCCCCCTCCCCTCATTTTTGTGATGATTGGACAGTGCATACATGCTGTATTAATTTCGAGCCATTATGGTTGTTTATTAAAGCTCCTATTTCTGGAAAATTTTCAATCGCTCCGGCTTATTACGCAAATGCGGTAATAGAATCGGAAACATTTCGTGCCGAGTACGCATTCTTTCCATGCTATTCACAATACGCATTCCTGTAAACAATTTTCGAAGATTATGCTACTGCAGCGAAATAAAATCCACAATGAACGTATAGCGGACAGCAAAAAAATGCACAGAAAATATATGTACAGTGTTGCTTTAAATATTTATTATAATTGCATTTTCCACCATTTGCAATTGGTTGTCCACTTAAGGACCTGAGTTATTCTGTTATAATAAAAAAACATGGAAAAAAATCGTTATAGCAACCTTCGATGTCCATCTTCTGATGTTTCAGTGCAAGTAAGAACACGTTTTCGGAGGTCTCAAAACGTTCTTTTTCATGTTTTCATTTATTTTTACAAGTAACTGACCACAATGGAAAACAATTCAGCAATTGTAATAAAATCTTAAGCTAAAATGGGTAGTATTTTTGCATGGTAGGCATCCTTTTGGGTTAGCCTTGATGATCTCTGTTCATTATACATGTAGGCTGAAAGGCCCTTTAACAGACTAACTTGTGTAATATGCTTGTCATGTTAAGTGATATCATTTTGAATTTTTTTAATGTTTTGAAATTACGTATTTTTAAACATTGTAGAATTTGAACGGCTCGGAAATGTCATGGAAAATCATAAATTTACACGTATAAATCCAGTGAATACCATGGCACAACCAGTCAGTCTTGCATCATATAATGTATCATTTCTTGCATTTTTTGTGGTCAGGGAAATTTGTCCAAAAAAGAGAAACAAAAGAACTGGAATAGTCATGGAAGTTCAAAACTTTCCGTTGGAACCCTGCCAGCGGTCGCATGCTGTCATGAAATGCATGTATTATGCATATATATGACGTCATGTTAGGTGGAAATGTGACGTATTAGAAATTTAAATTAACTGCATTTTTGCCGAAATAAACGTCACGTGGACCATGCACGAACGTGCAAAGGATGGGGGGAGAGGGGGAGTCCATTCCGGTATGGATCATAATTATGACGAACGCAGGACGGTGAATAGGGATTAAATGCGCGTACTTACTCTTCGTCCGAACTTCGACTGGACAGGGGGTCAAGCTTTGCCTGCCGGTGGCCATGCTGCCGGTAGGCGGTGACCAGTCTGTAGAGGTTGGCGTTCGCCGCTCGATTCCGGATCACTTCCGCCGGAACTAGAATGGCAATGGAGTAAAACCGAGTACGGGTTAAGCTGCGCCTCGTCCATTTGACCAGTGACCATCGAGAGCAATCTCAGATGGTCTGTCCACTTGAACGGAGGGTGAAATGCATTCTTCACAAGCTCGCACCTGTTAGCTAGCGAAAATGTCACTTGGCCCCTTTTATTTCTTTCAAAATCTATCGAATACGGAAGCCTGCGCTCATTCAATTCTCCCTGTGGAAATGCGAAATCGGCAAAAAATAACGCAACTCATTGCACGTGCTGGATGTCCATGAATTATTCGCCCATTATGAGGTGTAAGCGGGCAGCTGGGTTGCACCAAGCTCCGTTTAATCTGGCGCGACAGGGAATACCCTACTCCCGTGAGACTGCGCTCACGTGCAGTCGTTCTTGACTACCGATTAAATAATTTAACATCTGGGCATACACCGATTGGCGTCATGGCCAATTTTTTTCACCTTATTAAGTTTAGAATTTTGTCTGTAATTCCAATATAAAATTTGCTAAGAAAAAGTATTATTTAATGAATAAGTAATGGTGGGCCCTACCTCAGCTACATA